>JAMYHI010000499.1:0-11202 GCA_025531525.1 Pichia sp. P7020A | reverse complement strand
AATACAGTCGTGTTCAATAAACTGAAATCATACTACTTGTATTTTAAAGTGTTGGTCAACATAAATGGGAAAATTGACTCTTCTTATTTTATTGACTTTATTGACCTGGTGTATGATCTAACATTCAGCTCTCCGAAATCAACCAAAAAGTCATGCGATATTTCAATTGAAGCCGCTGAGAATTTGTGCTTACATAGCTTTAACTTCCATTTGGTCACATTGATTGCCATCACTAGTTTACAATACGTCAAGGATAGGACAACCTGTCAGAAGATCTATAAGTTGATACAACTTTATCAGATTTTGATCAATTACAAGGATGTCGATCCTTTGATTACCATGTTTGTTAATTACATCAAGGATAACATTATGTTCTCCTTCTCAGATGCTAACACCATCCAAGACGACACTCTCAAGCTCTTTTCCTCAATTGATGTCAGTAAGGTCAATAGCAAGTCTTTGTTTGATAAGAAGGTACCTTACAGAAGGGCCAAAGGACCTTCATTTTCCATGCCAAGCGCTCCAAACGCTCCGACTGCTCCAACAGCAACTAAACCTCAAAATGGCTTTGATTTAAATGCATTCAACCTTCCCGGTGACTCTATGTATTCAAATGAAGATTTGTCAATACACAAGAGAAGAAGATCCAACGAATCGGCAATAAGTTTTATGTCTTCCAATGCTTCGATTATGTCAAGGGAATCGTCACTTGTGTCATCATCAAGAAGATTATCTGGGTCTTCCAATGATAGCGCTCATTCACTCTTTGCCTCTGCTACTAGTCCACATCAGAATCCTCCAACTTTATGCAATGATATTACCTCATCTGCCAAGAAGAGAATTATGGATTATGCTATTCAACCATCGAGAACAATGCACAGAAGCAGATCATTGTCGAATGACTCCAAATTGCGATCATCCAGAGTTTCTGAGAGGCGTCCATCTAACCCTCATAACTCATTTGGCGGTGGATTTCAGATTTCAAGGGATAATTCTGTTGATCCAATGAACAAAACTTTTGCAGTGCAGTTGACTGATGATGAGATGATATCACATATCTTGCAGTCTGATATGGAGTCCGAGGCGGACTCTGATCTGTCAGTTCTTGGAAATAGCAAGGGAAGAAGTTCAAACTTTAAGCCAAACACTAACCTGTTACCAACTATTCCATCAGAAGGTAATCTGATGAAAATCATGGAAAGTTTAAGCCCATCTGTAATTGAACCACTGAAGAAGGCCGTATCAGCTCATGTGAACAACACCACGAATCCATCTGCTGGTTTCAACATTGGTTCTTTATTCTCCAACACTAGCAACTATGCGAATGACCATCTGAATACTACAAACACCATGACCACTCCAAACTCCTATAATAACTTTATGGCCACACCCGACTCTGCTGGTTTTGCGAAGGCATTTAGAAAGTCTCCAAATTCATTGAATAGTGCGTATCAAAATGGTACCAGCACATCATCAACTGGTGATGATTCGGCAGCTTTAAACCCCGTCACAGTCAGTTCCAATATACTCTCCCCGGAGAAAGCTATGATTGATAACGATGACTTGATGAGACTAAAAGAGCACGTCATGAGCTTGAAGTCTTCTATCCAACAGTAGGACTTTTCAGTCCTTTTGAAAAAAATCTCCTCAAACACATTCCTTTATCGGCTCTATCTTTTGTTTTTTTTGAAGATGCACAGTCATCTTTACATTCAATTCTTTACTACTTTCCTTCAGCCCCTTTTGTTTTCCTATATCCATTTTCCTATACTATTATTATTTTACTTATTTTCTAGTAGATTATGATATCAAATTTATTTTTGTTATAAGAAGAGTGTACATAGTACCCAATACTGTACTCATACAGATTCTTTGAAGCTGCTTTACATCACAGCTTTATTCATTTGAGGAATATTATCTTCTTTCCTCAGTTCCCATTTATGCTTTGTGACAATGATTTTTCTAATCACCAAATGGAATAGGAATGCAGAAGAGCCCAAGAATCTGAAACAACTGAATCCAAAGACTGACCATAAAATGAAAGCCAGATACTTGTTGGATTTGATGGAATCAGGTCTCCAGATTTGAGTAATAGTCATCACCAAGATAACATTAGCAATAACCCAGAAAAGAACCACTCTAGATCTGACATCTCTGTAATAGTCTTCCTTACTGACTTCCCTCTTCTTTTTACCACCATCTTTGCTTGCTTTGTTTCTCATATCAACTGGTTTCTTTCTTCTCTCTTTCAATTTGAGGACAACCTCACTATACATCGAATCAATATCCTGTTGCTCAAGCATACCAGTGGTAACATATTGATGACCCTCTTCATCCGTTTTGATGATTGCTGAACCTAATGATTGTGCCACTTCAGTATCACCCTTCGTACCCCAAGAGACATCGTGAGTATTGCAGAATGCATAAATCTGTAGTAAACAAGTGTAAGCAGGCAGCATCAGGAAGTATTGAGCCGAAGAGGAGAGAATATGCCATGGATCAAGATATAAGCACGACATCAATACATAAAGTCCATAAGTCGAAGCCAATGAAACACAAATCGAAGCAAAGTTAAGTCCCCCAACAGTACCTGCTTGATTCTCACGTATCATCAAACTGAGGAAATAGAAACCCGAAATAATTGCATACATACCACAGAAAGTCAGCAGAATGACACAGACCCAAAATAACATTGGAGCTCCCGTTGGCTTATTTCCCATAGAGATAACTAACATTGCCAAAAGTGTGCATATGCAAATATAGTTCATGATTTCAAAGAATACCTTACCACCAGCACCACCTATTGTAATCAAAGATCCTGCCAAATAATAAAAGGTGATGTAGAAGTTGGAAATAGAGAAGAAACTGAATAATAGTGTCAAACCTTGATAAAAGAATTCAATGTAGAAAAAGAACTTTCTCATAGCAGAATGATCAGTTTGCAATATTTGTGAGGATTGCTTTAAGGAATATAGTGCCGCAAAGAATGCACCATTCAACCAACGTCTTCGTTGTAAAACAAATTCTGATAGCGTTTCAGGAACATCTGTTTCACCCTTGGCATCTTTACAATACTTCAGGACCCATTGTGCATCCTTCTTAGCAACTAGTTCCCATGCAAGGATTCTATCTTCTGCAAGGTACATGTTTGCCGAGAAAATGTTAGCCATATCTGCACTCTCCTGCGTTTCACCTTGGAAGTAAGCACTCAAAGGACCAGTGCCATCTTTGTGATTTTTCAGAGCAGAGTATCTGTAAGCAGAAAGAGCACCCGGCAAGACACTAATATATCCAAAAGCAGATTCACATGGTTTATCCAAGATATTAGACATCTTGTATTCGAAATTTTGTGATGCAACCAATGGGTTGATAAGCTTGGACCAATACTTTCCCTTCATTGCAACAATCTCACCAGCGGCACCAGCGACATTCGAATCAAGATCAAAGGCTTTCCATAAGTTGTAAATTGCACTTTTGTTAGGTCTAGTACCAACATCCAAAAGGACACAAACATTAGGATTGAGAAGAGGACAAAAAGCATTGAACAACCATCTATGCGAGTTAATTTTCTTTGCATTCTTTTCTTTTAAACAGAAGACCATTTGTACTGGTGTAGAATCCTTACCACCAACAATCTTTAAGTCTTCATTAATGGAGACCTGCGCTGTGTATTCGAACAAATGTGCTTTAACTTCCTTTTGATTGACAAAGGATTTTGCAATACCTTCTTGGTAAACACCCATGGTTCCTAACACTTCAAGAATACCCGGGCTAACTTTGTTTCTACCATCTGAGACAATACAAACAACGACTTTTTTCCAAGAATCTTCACCCCAGGTGGCACTCTTCTTTCTTTCATTCAAGTATTGAATGTTTTCAAAAACTGCATGTAATGTTCGAGTTAGGGCAATTTCATCTTCATTGTACATCGTGATGCAAACAACCAGCTCTGTCTCTCTCTGAAGATCAATAGGCCTTAGGGTAAAACCATCCTCAACAAAATCATTTGGATCAGAGGTGACAGCAGAATATCTCATGAAGTCATACTCGTCATTGTTTTTCAAAGGTAACAAGTCATGCAAAACGCCAGGAATTGGGGTATCTAAGACAAGGTTACCAGTTCTAGATTTGAAAACAGTCTGTTTATTGTGATAGTTGTTTCTTCTTGGTTGGATCATAGGTGCCTTTTCCATTAGATTTTTGTCAAAATAATCTGACTCAGCGAGTTTTGACATTCTTGATGCGGATCCACTTGGGTATTCAAAGTCATCATCTATAGGTGCGTTCATAGTTGATTGGTCCGAAGAGAAGTAGGAAGACATTGTGCTTTTAGTCTTGCTTATTTTGGAACCCATTGTTGAATGTGCAGTTTCTTCTGAGCCAACTGAAGTGACCCTGCTACCCTGTTGTATTGGGATTTCATATCTAACAGAAGCACCTGGTGTAAGCATTGGAATCTCACCCAAGTTATCATCCAAAGTACCAGAATCACCACCAGCAGCTGCAAATGAGCTGCTTGAAAATACTGGCTTTGGTGACTCCAATTCTGTTTTGTTAGAATCGACAGACCGCTTTAAATCTCTACTTGGACTGTTGAAAATAGAATAATGGCTAATGATCTCATTTGCATCATCACCTTCCTCGTCACTGAATGGGTCAATTATGGTAGTCACGGCCTTTTTACGTTTTGGAGACTCATGATCGGTAAACAACTTTCTTGCCGTAGAAGATCTTAGTGGAGACTCATTTGCACGTTGAATGAAGTTGCGACCAACTGTACTGTTCACAAAATTGTCTGAATCTCTCCGGAAAGAAACAGCAGGTGAATATTTCAATGCAGCTTTAGATGGTGACATTCTTGTAGGTGAACCAGTTGGCGTATACGTCTCCTCCGGCTTTTTCACAGGAGACTGCAAAACCAAGAACGGATTGGCTCTAAATGGATCAGACATTGTTCAGGTAAGCTTGCTCCTCGGGTTTCAGCGTTGTAGTACGTCACTGGGATTGCGATAGTGATTCAGGGGAAGAGCAGAAAATAATACTGAAATCGCAAGCTTCAATTAAAGATTCCAATGTAGACGAAGGCTCTGCTTGTTCAGGATTAGATACGTACGACGCCTGTGGATTCGAAGCAACAGTTACCTAGGACGAGTTGGATTCTGGATCAACCAAAATTGCCGTTTCGGGCAAATTGTAAACACTCACCCCTCACCGCACTTAAAAGAAAAAGCGAAAAAAACAGTAATAGGCCAACCTGGCCTGCCGAGCCTCCGGAAGGATTTATAGTGTATTGATCCTAATGAATAGAAACGAGTATAATGAATAATGCTACGGGTGGATGTAAGTGTAATTAAGTAAATGTCTAGAAGCAGCTTGCAATCTATATCTGGCACGTGATCTTAGCTCTTGGATTCAAAGGCTTCTTTCGCCAAACGAACGAGCTCGTCAAACTCACCAGTGTCTTGGCACATAGATCTGAACTCTGAGCCCATCTTAGTGATTAAATTGTAAGGGTGATCGTATTCCTTCACGGTACCGTGGTCGAGAACCAAAATCTTGTCGTAGTCAATAATGGTTTTCAAACGATGTGCGATGGTCAAAATCGTACTTTCTGCAAATTCCTCTCTGATAGTGTTTTGAATCATGGCATCAGTTTCATAGTCAATAGAAGCGGTTGCTTCATCAAGCAATAAAATCTTCGGATGCTTCAATAAAGATCTTGCTAAACAGATCAATTGCCTCTCACCTTGAGATAAGTTACCACCATCTTCTGAGACTTCAGCACTCAAGTCAGTAAACTTATTAGTGTTCTCAGAGCTGTTAGCCTTCGTTTTGTTGAATTCGTCGAGGGATTGACCACTCTCGATAACTGTCTTTAATGAATTGAACTCGTCCTTAGAGATTAAGCCAACACGTCTTAATGATTCATAGATATCAATATCTGAGCTTTCATCAAACATATCTAAGTTGGTTTTCAAGTTACCAGCGAACAACGTAGGCTCTTGAGGAATAATCGCCAACCCCCTTCTGAGCGAGTTCAAGCCAATCTTGGAAATATCAACTCCATCAATCACAATCTTACCCTGATCAGGCTCTAAAAATCTGAACAAACTTGTGATAATTGTAGACTTACCAGCACCAGTTCTTCCAACGACACCAACCTTTTCACCAGAGTTGACATGGAAAGATATACCCTTAATGACAAGTGGCAGATTTGGTGCATATCTCAATGCAAGACCATCAACGTCAATTTCACCTGTTTGGGGCCAGTTAGCAGCTGGATCGACTGCCGTTTCAACAGCACTTTCCTCCTTAATATCGTTGATGTATTCCTGAATTCTTTCAACAGCATTGATATTGATTTCAACATCGGCATAACAACGTAATAACCATAATGCATTCACAGAGAATGATGAGGCAAAGGAAAGTGAGATACCAGCCAAACCAGCATCAATATAATGAGCCGCCAAAACAGAGAGTGCTGAAGAGATCGAAACAATCAAAGATCCAATAACAACAGCTCTATAAGACATCCATCTATTGTTAACCCAAACAAAAAAGAATGGTCTATTGTTGGTGTCAATTTTTTGCATGTTCTGAACCATGAATCTTCTTTCGTCACCATATGCTCTAATAGTAGCAATACCCACCAAAGTTTCAGTGAAATGTTGATTGATTGGAGATCTTGTGATTGATTCATAACGTTTTAATTCTCTGGACAATGTCAAATAAAGGGTACCAACATATGCAAAACAAGCAGCAATAACAACACCAAAGAGCAAGAAAAGCGGCGTAATATAGGAAATCAAGATGAGAGTTGTCAAACAGCCGATAGCAGAGACAACTAAAGCTTCAGCATATGGTGGCAACTCTTGATCAACACTTTCAAGATCCTTAGAGAATCTATTCATGATACGACCAATTGGTGTAGAATCGAAGAATCTGGTTTCTGCTCTCAGAACCTTCATCAACAACGTTTCAAAGAGTTTGCTAGAAACGCCCAAACCACCAAAGTAGATCATGACAATTCTAACAGAGCACATAACTGAATACAGAACACCAATCAAGGTATAACCAATAAGGTAATACATTGTAGAGTTGACTGGGGAAAGTTCAGAGACATCGAAATCATTGTAGGTGGTACGTAACATTGGCTTATTCCACTCGATTGATTTAATAATAGTCAAGACATTGCTCCAAGCAAAGTCTGATTTAGCGTAAACTTTCATAGAGAGATCGCTGACCATTGCACTAGCCATGTTCAGCTTATCATTTTCCATAGACCAGAGTCTCAACCAATATGATTGGTAGATATTCACGATTTGAGAAAGGATCAAGATTGAAGATAACATGACCCATAAAGTTGGTCCACCAAATAAGTCAATATAAGATTGGTAGACGTCCCAGGAAACAGAACCATCTGACTTTTTTTCTTCTTCCACCAACTTACCAGACGCATCGATGTGAGCTGTATCTTCAACAGGTTCAGAGTCGACTTGTTCCGCACCAAGAGCTGATTCAAATGCCGCAGTGTTTGCATTAGTCAGTTGTGCATGTGCAGCGGAAATTTCAGCAGCAGCATTGAGTTCGGCTAAGTTTGCAGTTGACGCAGTACGAGATTGAACAACAGAAGCTGTAGTGTCCTCATCAAAAGCGTTCTCATTAGCCAAAAGCTCAACAGAACCTTGTTTCTTAACTCTACCGTTTTCCAAGATAACGACATGTGCTGCTTCTCTAACCGTCAATGAGACATTGTGGGAGACCAAAATACATGTACGATTCTTCATCAAAGAACCGGTAATACAGTTCTCATAGATGAAAACCGCAGTATGCGAATCAACAGCAGATAAACAATCATCCAAAAGAACACATTCGGCATTTGAGTATAATGCTCTTGCAAGAGAGACACGCTGCTTTTGACCACCGGACAATGTAATACCCTTTTCACCAATTTCAGTTTTATCACCAGCTGCTAAAATCTCAAAATCACGCTTTAAGCCACAAGCTTCGACCGCTGCCTTATAACGCTTTTCATCGAATGGAGCTGCAAACAAAATATTTTCTCTAATGGTACCATTTAACAACCAAGCAGTTTGAGAACAATAAGCAACTGACTTTGTTAAACCAGTCCTGGAATCAATGATTAAGTCATCTCTAGGATTCGCACCAGGAAGAAACACCTTACCCGTTTGCAAGGACATTTCACCCAAAAGAGCAAGCAATAAAGATGTTTTACCGGAACCAGTAGGTCCAATGATCACATTCAATTCACCCTTCTTAAAGTTGATGGTCAGATCTCTCAATTTGAAGTCATTGGCGCCGCCGACAGACCAGGAGAAAGTTGCATCTTGGAAACCAATTTCAGGGGAATCCTTATCTCTTACCATTGCCAATTGTTCATACTTGCTAGTTTCTGGTTCATTTAAGAACTCTTCAATTCTGTCTAAAGAGACCTTAGATTGAATAGCAAATGAAAGCATATCTGCAAATTGATCCAATGGGTTACGCAACAAGTTGAACAATGATAAAGACGTGAACGCAATTGGTGTGGTCAACACTTTGCCTTGAACAACGCAATAGCAATAGAATGCAACCAAGCACACAGCAGTTGGAGTGATAAACCAAACAAAGGAAGCAACAACCCATAAAACACATCTGGTCCAAAGAATATGAAGCTCTTCTTTTCTGACGTCCATAATTTGCTCGGCAAACTTGGATTCCCAAGCGAAATACTTGATAATTCTAATGTTTTGGAAGGCTTCATTCAACTTTTGAATTCTCTTGTCAGTAACCTTCAACATCTTCTTTTGATAGTTACCTAACATTCTACTCAACCTGTAGTTGACAGGAATCATGACAACAATGGTAAGAGATCCGGCAAGAGCAGCCCAGCCTAGCAAGCTGTACAAAATACTTATCGCCATAATAGCCATGACGAAAGAATTGACAAAGTAATGCAAATATCCACAAATCTCTGACACCTTGAAAGAATCAACAGCGATCAAATTGATAATGGAACCCATGTCTCTAGCAAGATTTTCATCATCGCCTTCTTCCTTCTTTGCATCTTTCTTTGACTCATCAACAAGTTCTTCATCCTTGCCCTTGGCAGATGCCACAATTTGTCTTCTCAAAGCCTTGGAATAGACTTCACTAATGAGAATTGCTCTCATTCTAGTACAGATTCTTCTACCAAGGAAAAGACCACGACCACTCAAGCCAGAAGTGAGAGGAGCACTGAAAATCATTAAGATAACAAATAACCAGGTCAAGCTGGCGGATTCAGTATCTGGGGACTCAACGTACTCAAGAATCTTTTTGAGCAACATAGATGGAAAGAAGTTGAACACAGCCTCCAAAGAAGTAAGAACAGATTGATAGAAGAAAAGCTTTCTGAACTGATAGAATAAATTGACTGCAAACCGACTGTGCCATTTGACTCTGTGGAATTTCAGAACAGCAGGATAGGCATTGTCTTCCAATTTCAAACTCCAAATATCATTGAGTTTTGGTAATTTCTTCTTAGCATTCATAATCATAGGTTCAAGCCAAGAGAATGAAAAAATGCTGAAGAAGGAAGCCTTATATTCAGGAGATGGTTCCAAACCTTCTGAGAGATAGACAGTGACAGGTCTGTCGGTGAAGTGATCAAAGCCTTGAGAGGTGAAAAGTAATGTCGCCAATATGAATTGAGCAATATAGAATTTATCCGCTGCACTGTTCAGTGTATGGTGTAATAGACCAGAACGGAAGGAGAAGAAACTGCCACATAAGAAAAAGGCGTTCAAGATGAAAGTATGATGCCATAAGTTTGGGTAGGTCAATGGTAAACCGGTTGCTGAGTAGTATAATCTGATGGTGTTTAGTAATAGTAGATATGCCATAAATGTTAACGTGATGACAGGAAAAAGGTTGGTTTCCCATTCCTTGGATAAATCAGAGATTATGAACGGACATGCTGCTAATGCGACTTGGCAGAGTAATAAGAACTCTTGGAATGCAAGCATTAGACGTTCAGTATGTGATCTGAATACAACTTTAGTAGTAATTTTAGCATCACCGGCATTGTTCAACTTGATGTAGCGAATACTGAAATGCTTGTCAATAAGTGTGGCTTCGGGGTTTGCTTCGGCCGTTTCATCTCCATCGATAGTGGCAGTAGAGCCGTAATCAGAGGGGGAACTTTCTGCACATAAGGAATCGTTCTCTAAGGGAATATTGAGATCCAACGACACACTTTTCTTGGCTAAGAGGTTATGCTTTATGAGGTAATAAAGAATGAATAGGATCGATGAGGAAAGTAGAGATAAAGGCAAAACTTCTTCAATCAGTAAGTGCCTTGAACATCGAGTAAAATCGTCGATGAGCCAGAGCACATCACACGTAGAGTTCGACATGATCGGATTGACGTGTTTGTGATGTCTTGGGAGCACCTTATTGTTTCTTTCAAGAATTGCAGGGGAAAAGAGAAGCACAAACAGAGGCATCTTCACGTAAGGCGATAGTAAATTTTTGCTTAGGGCGTCGTCACAGTTTACGCTAACAATTTTATTTTCTCTTTTCCAGTTTTTTCAATTTCGTCCTTTGTTGTAGGAACAATTAGCGATAAGGAAGACTTGACAAATGGTATCCGCCTCTGCATATTGTATGTGGCTGCGGCTAACTTATACAACATTGCCATTTAGCGAAGTGGCTCTAGGGTCTTCCATACTGTACAGGCTGAATGTAGGCTTCGCTTCTGCAATATAGGTTTGAAACCCATTTACAACACACATGTATAAGGGACGGAATATCTACACGGAGGTTCTACACTCCCTAGATCTACGATCTTGCAAGTAGTTTATACTGCGAGCTCCAAAAGACGCCGGAAAAACTTGGATAGAAAAAAAGGCTGTACGCTGTATATCTCGCTTGGCAAGACCCTAATATGGTAGGATACAGAGGCTTTTAACTATTTGGGACTTTGTATTAAGTTTTGTTTTATAAAACCATCGACATATGTTCTAATAAGTAGTTAGTTATACATCATGACATCTTCACACCTCACGTTTAATCATCGTTCTTATCCTTAGAACCTCTCAATAAACCGGTTCTTCTTGCAGCAATCAAACCAGCCTTTTGACCAGAAACTGCACCTCTAGAAATAGTAGAAGCCTTACCAATATGTTGATGGTTACCACCACCATGAGGGTGATCAACTGG
>JAMYHI010000498.1:0-11216 GCA_025531525.1 Pichia sp. P7020A | reverse complement strand
CATAATTGGCAATCGAAAGTTGGTTTACCAGTCCTCACGTTAACTATATTGTGAGCATCACAGAGCCATTTACCAAACTCATCTCTATTGGTGACTTTCAACTTCTCTTTCTCCATATGTTTTCTAAGTCCTCTAGCACACGAAGTACATGGATATAATTTAGAGAATGAGGTCATGAATTGCGTGAGATCTATTTTTTGTTCAATGGTGGGGTGATCTGGATATGTTGCAGCAATGGAGTGAAGTAACGTCCATGTAGATCTTCCAAGCTGTTGCACATCTGGTGGACATTCCGAATCATCCAACGCGGTAGTCGCTGCTGCCGCAGTGGCAGCCACCGCAGTCGTTGCCGTTGTTGCAGCGGTACTACCTGGAGCAGACGATGCATTAACTGCGGGGTTTGCATTTGGCTTAGCCCTTTGGGTGACCATCCTAAAATCGAGTAATGTGTTGCATGTACGGCATCTGTATTGTGGGAAGAATAGTTAGTATATAGATCTTAAGCGCTTCAGAGTTGTTTCGTCCTAGGATTATCGTGAGGGTGGCGGTTACTTACGGTTTTCCGTTTTCATCGTAGACGATCTTTCGTCCACTAGAGCCAAATTCTGGCAATTTTGAAGGAGGGTCTCTTGACAGAGTTTCAGGCATGTTAGAGTAGTGCTGTGTTCTGCGAAAGTGCGAATATCAAAGGAGTGTACCCGTGTTGTAAAAGAAACACAGCACTTGTGGCATGACGGTTAAGATCAAGTTGAAAGAGGCTGTACTTGGTCCGAAATCCGAAATCTCAAATCTAAAATTTGTCAGCTCCGTCGGAGATCGGTGGCCCAGCTCCCTGGGTTTACGAACCAGAAATTACAAATTGTCAACTAAGTACACGAACATTGGACAGCCGGATGCTGAGTACCAGTGGTGCTAATAAGCAGGTTACTGTATAATACACAAACTAAAAATACCATGGTAAATGCAAGTAGTAAAGGGGGATAAAGCGGAGGTGAGGTGTGAAAAGAAAGAGGGAAGAAATTGAATGAAATCAAATAGGGTAGACGTAGTTGTCGGACATCATGATGATATTATCAATTTCAAGCAAGTGAAGGGCCGCTTTACTTTCCTGCGGTCCATATTTGTCTTCCTGGCCAAGTTGATTGTTTATGAGATCAAAGAGTTCTTGGTATGTGTACTGATCTCTCTTGTTATTTCTGAAGACTGTAGATAACGTACGCTTGAATTGTTGATAACGGCTCTCGGAGACGTTATCCCCATCGTACTTGTCGTTTTCAAGGTGCGCAACGGGATGTAGCGTTGTCTGCTCGGTCATTGTTAGGGTTGGTACTGCTGAAGTTGTTGATGTCGCTGCTCCTGCTTCTGTTGATACAGCAGTAGCATCTACAGGGCCAACTGGGGGACTTGATGGTTGGTTTCCTGCATTCATTAGCTCAGATAATCCTTGTCCTCTTCTCGAAGGTGTAGCAGTGGTTCTATCCACGACAGGTGATGTGTTCATATTTTGTAGATCCCTTCTCATCCTCTCCACTTCTGTCTCTGTGTCTTCGTGAATCGGGACCGCCAAACCTTGCGATCTGGTTTGACGACGCACTGGAGAAGAATTTATCGGTCCAGTAGGTCTAAACTCTGCATCATCGGCCACATTGGCATTAGCTTGTGCTAACATGTCTTCCTCCGCTTCTGCTTCTTCCTCATCCTCCTCCTCGTCAGATGACATTCCCGTTTCATCGGTCCTTCTCTTCTTTCTTGGAGACTTATTGGCTGTGTTGGAAGAACTTGCACCTGCTGCACTTGATCTCTTCTTCACTTCCTTGAAAAGGGAGAACCTGAGCAATTCCTCGGCCACTTTCACGTCCTTAACGTTGATAGTTGCGGACAATCTGATTTTCGCATGCGCAGTTGCCAATCTAATGAGTGTTTCCAAAGTTCTTGCCGTGATTGGCGTTGTACGAGAATTTTTGGTGTTTTCATCATTTCTCAAAGATGCGTAGATATCGACAATCAAATTCTTAGCATGTTCACTCAATATTGGTTCCTTAGTCTTTGCATATTGGATGTACTTCTTCAAGAATGGAATTGTCAAAACGAGAGGTCTCTGTGTACCGTCTGATGTCTTCACAGTGATACCTGCATGTAAACTAGGATTGAATTTCTGGAAAACTTTAGATGTTTTATCGCCAGTTTCATCTATATCGTGATCACCAACGGCCAGCTTGATATTTGATTTCTCTCTGATTGGTTCACCCTCTGCATATCCCTGAGGAATGAATCTATGCATATTCATCACGTGCTCACTGATTTTTCTATCTCTTTCATCATTGATATCATCAGTGACAATGAACAACAAATCGAATCTGGAAAGTAAGGAATCTGGTAATGCAATATTTTGTTGTGGTGTCTTGAAAGTATCATACTGACCAAAGATGGGGTTTGCAGCTGCAAAGACCGCACATCTTGCATTAAGCGAGGTATGGATACCTGCTTTGGAAATGGTAATTGTCTGTTGTTCCATCACTTCATGGATAGCCACTCTATCGACATCGTTCATCTTATCAAATTCATCGATACAAACGATACCTTGATCTGCCAAAACCATGGCACCGGCTTCCAATTTTCTTTCACCTGTTTCCTTATCCGTCGTCACGGCAGCGGTCAAACCGACACCGGAGGAACCCCTACCAGTGGTAGTGATTGCCAAAGGAGCCGTGTTCAACACGAATCTAAGCATCTGAGATTTTGCCGTTGAGGGATCACCCACCATTAAAATGTTAATATCACCTCTCAATCTGGCACCATTTTCAAGTGTTTTCGTCGTACCACCTAATAACATCAAGAGCACAGCCATTTTAATGTAACTATGGCCATAGATAGAAGGAGCTAGGGATTCTGCAAGCAAGCTAAAGACTTGTTTCTTTCTTGACAATTTGACAATATTGTCAATATCTGTTGGTGTCAAATTTTCAGTGACCCTAGATGATGTAGATAATGCATGTAATTGGTAGACGGAATTGGCAAGAATGATCACTTTGAAAGCACCATTATCGTTGAGACCACCACCCAATGATCTGTATACACCAATAACTTGAATTCTGTCACCAGGTTTGGCAATATCTGCCAAATCGTCATCCAAAATGACGTCAATGGATCTTGGTAATTGACCTGGTGGTGCCAATTCCGGTAATTCTTGGATGGTAACCACTTGATGGTCCTTGTATCTAGAAAGACCATATTCGGTCTCCAATTTGTTACCATCTTCATCTTCCGTTGGATAAATGACTGGAGTATTGATAGGGTCGAAACTCGTTGTTTGATCTCTATATTTTCTCATGAAAAAGGATTTTCTACCATGGTTGTAATGAACGGATTTCATAATTTTCGGTCTGATCAATGAAGCCTTGGTGACAATACCCTCTATGGAGACCATTTTCGACAAATAAGAAGAATTGATAGTTCTAGGAGATACTGAATATGCACCAAAGGATCCAACGAAAGAGAGGTAAAATTCTTCATCTTCTGCAATCTCCACACCTGGGAGCTCCACAGGATTATACAAGGCGTGAACCATTTCGTTCAATGCCTTCAATGAAGCCGGGAGGTATTCTGCTGGAGTATCCAAGAGACCCTTTGCAAACTGGGCGTCAAAACTTCTCAACTCATCGATATTGATGGCGAGTCGACGTCTATTTTGTCTGAGCATTCTATTGATTTCCTGTTCATAGATGGGTACGTCGTTGATTCTGATGGAGAGGAAGTTCTGGAAGACTCTGATGCGGTCATCGTCGACCAAGTCGGTAGTCGCAGGCTGAGAGACATCCATTGTGATGTGTGTTATGCTACTGAGACTTGCTGTGCTCTCTTTAGTGATATGCTACGCAATACCAGCAACTGAAACACGTCTCGTCTTGTCTCGTCAGTGTGGTCTTCGACTTTGCTGTACTACTCTGGTTGCTGCCCGCAAATTCGTCGCGCTATTCAGTGCAATGCAATTACACTTCCCGATTAGGAAGGTGGACAGCAGAGGGCTTTTCACCTTTCGCGTCGGCTCTGATTTTCTGCAAACTTTTGCTGCTGAGAATTTGCTAAAATGTCAAGCTTCTTGCCTCAAACTACAAAAGGACTCTGTTTCCCATGGATATCTTGCGACATAAAAAATAGCTACAGTTCTTCTTCGATATACAGCATTCAGCACTTTCGTTCAGAGGACATTTTCCATTGCGACACACAATAATAGATAGCGCATGAGAATTGGCAATTTGACTATGTTCAGAACATCATGCTGCTTCTATTTGATACTGGTGACAGAATCAATACTGACCGCTGGCCAATGCCATTGGAAGAATTTGAAGCAATATTCGGCGATGAGCATCCTTCCACTGACGTTGAGTCTCTCATGGAGAGTTGTTGATGCTTCCGTTAGCGTCCAAAAACAACAGATATTGAAGATGGACATTAATGTAACCTCATCTGTTCTGTTCATTGTGTATTCTGAAGACTAGTAATTTGTATCATCTAAGTTCTAGCATTATTCTCATTTGATATATCGCCATGTGCAGACTTTTATTATAGACGGTCACAGTGCGCAAAGTTAAAAGAATGAAGGTCAAGTTCCCCAGTTCCGATCGCATCTCACTGAGGATTGAGAAGTGGGTATATTTCCCATGGGTTCATTGTTTGGAATTGAAGTTCGACTCTAGGAGTATTGCTTGAGTTGTGCCTGTTATGAACAAATGTGACATTCTAGATGAAGTATAAACCATGAAGTGTGAAATCTGCTACCAGAATTGAAGGTGTGTTTCCCACGACGCGTCGGACTCAAGCACCAGCCCAGCCACCGTTATTTTTTTGAGAGTGTTTTGTGCGGCATGAAAAGCACTGAGGAGTTCTGGGAACGGGGCAATTGGGAGGGCAAGTGCCTAATCGGGCAAGTCGAAATGGTGGAGAGTAACAATACACCAAACAACTACAATAAACACAGAGCAGCACAGCAATGGCGCAAGATACACCGCAACAGCAACAACAGCAGGACAGTGCGTCCTTCTCGGGCGTTATGGCCGCATTGGCTCGCATGCGCAGCGAGGTGGCAGGTGCGCCACCAGCAGCAAAGAGGCAGAGACAAGAGCAGGGACAAGTTCAGGGACAGGAACAGGGAAATCATAACGTGTCGCCATCGCCATTGTCATTGCCACAAAGAGTGGCTCCGCCAGTTGCCGGTGATGGTGTCACAGCCAGGTCTAGTGCAGACACGTTACCCCCTCGTGTGAGTCGGCCATCGGCGCCGCACTCCGCGACAAGGGCACCTGCACCTGCACCTGCACCAGCACCAGCACCAGCGCAGACGGAGTTTACAATGGTGTCTGATCTACCCCGTGCTGCACCAGCACGGCCTGCGCCAAATATTCCAATAAGCCATTACAAGAGCTCGCCGCAGTTGAAAGCAAATGTTCAAACATTCAACCAGATTCAGGTGTCGCGGTCGCAAACGGGGAACCCACTCCTCGAACATCTCACGTTCTACCAAATGAACGGGAAGATTAAGGATGTGGACTATGTGATCAACTCGAAGTGTGTTGTACTCTTCTTGTCTCTCCGATATCACAAGCTACATCCAGAGTATATTTACAACAAGCTCAAAAAGGTCACATATAATCATCCTGACACACTTCGGGTGCTCTTGCTTTATGTGGACGTCGATGACTTCCAAGACACAGTGCGAGAACTCAACAAGCTTGCCCTATTCAATTCGCTCACCCTCGTTCTCGGCTGGACCCACGAACAGTGTGCAAATTACTTGCAAAATCTTAAGGCCGTTGAGAAGGAAGCGAGTAAACGAATCATCCAGGGGTCTCGTACAAAGGATGATGAAGTGCTCGGGAACGACGCCAAGTTTTTGGAGAGACTCGTGGAATCTCTCGCAAGCATCAACTCCGTCACGCAGAGAGATTCGCAGTCACTGCTAGCGGAGTATGGCAGTCTCCGGGCAGTGGCGGGAGCCCCGGGTGAACAATTGCAAACGCTGTCCGGGCTCGGAGCCACAAAGGTGCAGCGTCTGCTTGCTGCCTTCCATGAACCGCTGGCCCCCGCAGACACCGCATGAACCCTTCTACTCCGTAGCCACGTAGCGCCCCTTAAGCCTTGTTAATATGGTGTGTATACGCAGTACGCAGTACGATCTCGGCAGCGCGGCCCGATTCGGGAAAAGGTAAACAAAGCCGGCGCGTCGCCCATAAAAAAAGACCCACAAACGCAAAACATCGGTAGCAACAACAACAACAACACCCATTACCCATTACACACCTTTCTGACGAGTCTGCTCAACAGGTAACCATACAGCGCAACAGCAACAGCTACACCAACGAGGGCAGACGCATACACGGCGACACAGCAACGACGACAGAAGGACTGTCTCCACGAAGATCACCTGCACTTGCAACTAAACAAGAAAGCAAGCAGCAAAACTCACCCTCAGTTTACTCAGCGAGTAAACAACAAGGAAGACTATCGTTACACCCAGCAACAACAACTAAGACTACACAACACAGCAGCCAATGTCGTCCTCCTCTTATAATCATCCACCGCAACAGTCTGCACCTAACTCAGCAATGTCTGCATCTACAACGGTATCTACATCCTCAAATCAGTCCGTTGCTAACAAATCAAAACGAAGCTCTGTCAGGGGTAGCAGAATCCCTCAGGAGGTTCGTTTCGGTAGTTACGTACTAGGTGCCACTCTCGGCGCCGGGGAGTTTGGTAAAGTTAAACTTGGATGGCGGAAAGATGGTAAACAACCTTCACAAGCCGCCATCAAGATGATCAAGAGAGATTCCATCCCAACAGGTTCAGACAAGGAAAGTAAAATTTACAGAGAAATCATGGCCTTGAAAAGATTGAGACACCCCAATATTGTCAGACTCGTTGAAGTCTTACAGAATGATAAGTACATCGGTATTGTTCTCGAATACGCTTCAGGTGGTGAGTTGTTCGAATACATCTTGAACCATAAATATTTGAAAGAATCTCAAGCTTGTCGATTATTTGCTCAATTAATCTCAGGTGTCGACTACATGCATTCCAAAGGTATCGTTCACAGAGATTTAAAGTTGGAGAATTTACTGTTGGACAAACATAAAAACATCATCATCACAGATTTCGGCTTCGTCAACTCTTTCTCTAGTCAGAACAATGATCTCATGAAAACCAGTTGTGGTTCCCCCTGTTACGCAGCTCCTGAATTGGTCGTCAGTAGTGAACCATATGAAGGTAGAAAAGTAGACGTTTGGTCTTGTGGTATTATCCTCTACGCCATGCTTGCCGGATACTTACCTTTCGATGATGATGAAGAAAATCCAGAAGGCACGAATATCGCAAGATTGTACCATTACATCACCCACATCCCACTCAAATTCCCTCAATATATACAGCCAACTCCAAGAGACTTACTCAGAAAGATAATTGTTTCTGATCCAAATAAGAGAATATCTATCAAGGAGATCAGATCTCATAGATGGTTGGCCCCACACGCTCCATTCTTATCCGTATCACCTGTGGAATGGGACAAAAATTACAGATCATCAAGAGCGCTCACCCAACAAGACAAAATTAACAGAAGAATGTCTCTCATGGAGAACCCTACATCTGCATCTCTCATGTTGAACAAACAGAAGGCAAGACCATTGTCGACTCATAATGTACAAGCTTCATTGTATGCAAACCCAGCAGCACCTCAGACTTCGAGGACAATTGCAATACCATCCGCTGAAACTTCTCCAGTTGCTTCGCCAAGGCGAATCAATGCCAACATTCTGGCAGGACAAAGTGGTAATGCAGCGTCTGCTCCACTTGTTTGTGGCAATGTTAACAACAACAGCAACAACAACATCAATACCAATGACTGCAACGTTCCACTAAACATTAATAACCAATCATCGGACTACCCATCAACCGCTAAATACAGTGGAAAACACTCAAGATCTGGATCCACTGCAAGCTTGGTCTTACAAGCTGTTGTTGACGCAGATGTGGAAATCAAGAAGAAGTACAGTAACAGCTCTTCAGAATTGGTGATCTCAACCCCTAGTAAGCCGAAACAATCCCAAAGGCCAATCTCCTTCATACCTCTTTTATCATCGGAGTCGGCAATCCCAAAGAACTTTGAAACCATCAAGGAAAGTCCAGAGCAATCTAAAATTTCTCCATTACCACCTCCTGATTTCAAGAGGAATATATCCTTCCATACAGACAATATGGCAACTCCTGCAAATGGAACTATCAAATTGCCATCCTCAAGAATCAACAAGCCACGTCCAACATCATATCACCCATCATACACGCCCAATTCTTTCAACTCTGGTATATTTAACAGCCCATTCACTCCTACAGATGCTACCTTCGGCGCAAACGGTAACTATTCAGAAACTTCACTGAAGTTCACGAAAAACAGTAATCATAGCGTCAGTAGCGCTATACATCCAATAGCTGGCGGAAACAGATCATATTCATCAACGTCTGAATCATTGGTGTCATCGCCCCTAAGAGAGACTAATGTTGGCGGTTCTGGATCGGTCATTGGTAAAGTGATACCGATAACACCAGCCCCAGTTACTGAAACGAAGCAACGCCCAGCCGAGGGCGAAGAAGCTGATGATGATGATAAAGAATTGGAATCGGAGGCCGAATTGGATAACATAGACAATACCCTAACGATACAACCAGAAGGTTCCAATAGAGAAGGAAGAGGTATCGAAAGTCCTAGTAAGGCAAATAATAGGAACTCTTACGCAATGAATCTGTTAACCAATGCATTCGACTCTTTGTCGATGATGACGAATACGAATAACACGAAAGCAAACTCTGCATCTCCCCCAATTGCATCATCCGTATCAGATCTCACGAGCTTTGCTGCGGACAAAGTTGATATTTACAATGAAGTGATAACGAAGGATAATTTAAGACAATCTACACCAACTGGCACGCCTATTTATGAAACCAACGAATCTGAGAAGGAAAATGATTCTTCCACAATGAGAGCTAGTGGTGGAAGGATATCAGAAACTAGCCATGATGAAAGCAGAGATGCAATTGAACAATTACCTCAACAGCAAACTCAAAGAAGAGCTACCAACTCGAATGCTACCGAAACTAAGTCTAAAAGATTTAGTCTTCTTACATTCTACCAGAGTATACCTGGCCCAACTGCATCTAGTAGCTATGTCAACAACAACAATAGCCCCACTTCGCAACCATCACCAGAACAGCAATCGAAGGTGGTTTCATCGGAATCCGAAGAGAATGTAGGTCTAGGTTTAGGGTTGGGACTGGGTCTAAGAGTTCAACATCCCGTTTCCCCAGCGATGTTACCAAAACCAGTCACAACAACTATTGGCACCACCACCAAGCTGGAACCAATGAGTCCCGTCGGCAATAATGAGTTTGCGAGCGGCTTTACCAAGACCCGAAAGGTATCACCAAACACGCATTCTCAACCTCAATCCCCAGCAGTATCTACCAGCACCAGACACTCTTCGAGGCCTGCAAATGCCAACAGAAGCTCAGTGAGACCCTTGGAGCCATCCAATGTGAAGGCAGATCGCCGTGTTTCCGGTCTCAATTTCAATAATCACGATAAAGCAGACAAGGTCGATAAGAGAGATGAGAGAGAGACTTCGACTGCACGGAAGGTGATGGATTTCTTCAAGCGTCGTAGTATGAGAATCTGATCGTGACGTTCATGTGGCCAGTTCAATGGCGATTTTTATAGAATGGTTCACTACTATGTTATGCTTACTATTTTCCTTTCATTTTCAATTCACTTCAATTCATTTTCCGATAGTTTTTTTGTACATCAGGGATTCAATCCATCGTCAACTAGTTCTTCTTTCAAAAAATTTGTATTTTCTACAGTTTCAGCACATTATCTAATTTCATTCCTGCATACAGTATTACTTGATCTTCGGCTATCAACGACGAGCAGGTTAAGTAAATTCGTTTTTCGTAGTAAGAATAATAATATTGATCGTAGACAATCAGTTTAAATAAATATGAAAATGGGCGCAAGAAAAGGAAGGAAAGAATGCTGAAAAGGTATGGAATGAGATATTGACTATTATTGGATAAGACCAAAAACGAACTCATTTTTGCATACTTCTCAAGTAATTTTCCTTAACAGATTCCCATTGTTGTTCTCTTTCAGAGTGGTACTTCTTCATCCACTTTGATGGGGAATTCTTCATAATGATGTGCTTCCTCAAAACCCAAGGCTTCAGGGTATCGGATGCAAAAACGACGGAGTTAGTTTCAAAGGCTTCTTCAGCTTCAGGATCTGCCTTTTGACCTCTAAAGTTACCAGTTAATCTGAGATCACGAACTGCTAAATATTTATCCCATTGATCAGTCTTGGTTCTTGGTCTAACCCATTCCTTTTCTTCTGTGGGAACGGAATAATTGGACTCATGGTTAGGACCTTGAGAGTTTCTAGTTAAGGATGCAATGCTGATGGCATTCATTCCACCACCTGCAAGGGCGAAGAACTGTAGAAAAATAAAACGTGAATATTGAAAGGAACATAATGTTAGTATTTGTACCAGAAAAATGGTTAATAGTTAAGATTTCGGGATTGTGATTGTGGTTGTGATTGTGATTGTGATTGTGATTGTGATTGTGATTGTGATTGTTAAAGTGATCGTGACCGCGCTAAGACTGTTTAGCGTGCTTCATTGCAGAGGGTGTTCCAATTTGTGACGCTGTTTACAGCAAATTGTTCAATACTGCAACTTATGAAAAGATCAAGCAGTGTATTCAGCCACCTGAACAGCGTAAGCCTCGTTTCTATCAATCTTTAAACATCAAGAGAGCTGCACCATGCAATAAATTGAACTTACTCTGCACAATCCCCCACTGACTTGTCCCTAAAAACCAACTCTCATATCATGTCATTTCATCATCATTTGGTAATACGTACACTCAAAATTAGACCGTATGGAATCAAACCCTCCCAAGGAATCATTGTAGCTGTGTGTTATGTGTATCTAGACAGTAAACAACCGCTATATTTAACTCCAAACCTCTATGAACGGGTGCGTCGATACCTGGACATTGATGTTAAGCTAGGTCAAGTTCATGTTCAAAATACAGTCTCTCCTCTGCTCTCCCCGCTCGCGACCAATAGGAGAAAATTAGTTAGGGGCAAAGGAGACGCGTCGGTGGTGCACGGAAGAATA
>JAMYHI010000497.1:0-11265 GCA_025531525.1 Pichia sp. P7020A | reverse complement strand
CCAGAAGAAAATGAAGCAATTGATAGACTCTGTGAATTAGGCTTTGACAGAAACTTGGTCGTTCAAGTGTACTTCGCTTGTGACAAGAATGAGGAAATGGCTGCTAATTTGTTGTTCACTGATCACGCTGACTAGATTAATAGAGCGTGTGTCATCTTGGCATACTCGGGTAACGCGTCGTCATTCTGAATCTACGTATAAATAATCGATGCCTTTCGCCATACCAGACTGTGTTACTATGTATTTTAATTCTCTAATTGGAAAGTGATCAATTCATCAAATACACAAAGTAATCCTTCATAATCAATCGAACAATTTCCGGAGATCATCAATCTGCTCATATTTACTCTTCTCGCTCACAGATAGTGGGTAATTCCCTGGTTTCACTACAATATAGCTGGACATTCCAGATGCAAGTGCGGCTTCGACTTCAAGAGGATTATCACTCAAAAAAAGACATTCCTTGGCAGCTTCTTTATCATTTTCGGCAATGCCAATCTTCGCTAAAATTTTCGTGTAACTACTCGTTTCAGTCTTTTTTCCAATGTTAACTGTATCAAAGTAATCATCTATCAGACCTGTCATATCAGCGCATTCAATAGACTTATTTTCATTCTCTATTTTGACATTTCCCAGTAACAACTTTTGTGCTTTCACACTACCACTGCTGTAGATATAGACACCGTCACAAAGAGCAGACCATAATTTAATTGACTCAATAGCGTCTTTATACAATGGGGCCATTATTGAGCCTGTTGTATAACCATTTTCCCAAATAAATCCTTGGAGTTGTTTCAAAGTTGAGTCCTTGATATCATCAGCCACCAATTGCTGCAAATGTTTCAATAAAAGGTCTTTACTTTGATACAAGCTTTCATCAAATTGGGTAAGTATATTTTCTATTTCATCATTATTGTCATTATTCGGATCTAAGGGAAATGTGTACCTCGAAAGGTAATCTGGGAGCTGTGTGAGGAAATATGGAAATAGTTCATCTTTCACAAAAGATATGGGACAGATAGTCCCCTCAATGTCCAGAACAATATTCCTGAATCGTGAAGATGGAAAAGTTGTCATGTTCTCTCAATTGATACCTAGTGTTTGCCTATGATGGGCAGCAATGGGTAATAATCTAAGAAGAAGACGTTGGCATGTGATAGCATTTCGGCTTAGAGATTTGAAACTACATAAGAACTCTGGCTG
The DNA here is from genome assembly GCA_025531525.1 of Pichia sp. P7020A. Classification (NCBI taxonomy): domain Eukaryota; kingdom Fungi; phylum Ascomycota; class Pichiomycetes; order Pichiales; family Pichiaceae; genus Pichia; species Pichia sp. P7020A. The sequence continues at coordinate 10,062 of JAMYHI010000497.1, read as the reverse complement.
AGGTATCATGATTTTTTGAATTTCCGTCATTTCTTGAGAGCTTCCATTGTAAGATTGTAGGCTTCTACTTTCATGTTTCATGCATCTCTAGCTGGGCGCAGTGGATAGCAACAGTGTATGCTAACCAAAGTATGGCCAGCGTGTCTCTCGATGCTGAAGGTGGAGATGATCAACTTCTACATCGGGAACACGGGAAGACGACGTCTTGGAATCAAACTGACGGACATGATCGATCAACATCTAAAGAAGTTGAGGTAAGTAAGGACCTCATGGCAGAAAACTCCAAAGAGTTCCCGGTATCAAGATGCAATCGTTGCAAGAAAGATTTTACACAGATAGGACCCAAGAGCTTCAAAATGTGTGAACATTGTCGAACATTACAAAGAGAACGTACTAAACGCTGGCAAAATGCAGTGAAAAAGAAAGAAGGTGTCTGTAAAAGATGTGGCGCAGGACTCACCGATGAAATGACAGAAGGCGGGAAGTATGTGCTGTGTACCAATTGCCGTGAAATGCTTCGATCTTGGAAAAGCAATCGACATCAAGAGGGGAAATGTGTCCACTGTGCGGGAGTAAATGAAGATGATAGTGCGTACAAAGTGTGCAACCGATGTCGTGAGAAGGATAAGAACCGGAGATTGCTACTTGAGAAAGAAGGGCAATGTAACAAGTGCTCATCGGTATTGAACAATGATGACAAGGGATTCAAGGTTTGTGCTGCTTGCAGATCAAGGAGGAAACCATACACGTCACAAAATAAACTCGATCTCGCCACACAGAATAAGATTATAGGAAAAGCAAAGAACATTCTCTCCAAAGAGGACACGGAAATTTCCTTTGCCTCTACCTCTGCTGCGTCTACAGATAAAACCATTCGATCCGGCAAATGTATCGTGGCTAAAAAGAGGGCTTCCTCGGCGGGAGACTCTAAAACAAAGAAAAAGGTTAGGTCCTCGGTTACTCCAGAAATCCCAAGACATGAGATATCACTTGATGGAGACGTGGTGGAAGAGATTGATAATGTCATCAACCCTGAGGAATATGACAATGAGTTGGAGAAATACAAATCTCAACTTGACCAAGACATGCTATTGTCGGAGGAGTTTGATTTATCGCATCACGACCACTCTCAGTTGAACCAACAATTGAAGAAGTTGACACAGTTTACGCGTCACTCACAACACTCTATGAACGGAGTAGGGGAAAGTCCCGACGCGAATCATACAGTAGAAGGGGAAAATGTATCGAGCACCAAATATAGCGATGAAGTGCTGGTGGATTTAGGAGATCTAGCAGGTATCGACATTGATTACGACATGAATAGAGTTATAGAAGATAGGCAGATGGATACTAAGGAAGTGGAAGTGCATAATGCGGAGGAAGAGGAGGACGATGATGAAACTATGTTGCAACATGTTCGTGCAGTTCAAGCTGGGTTACTCTCCAATACCGCGGAGCCCAGTGATGCTGAGCTAGCGGCGGCTGTGGAAGCAGTAGCTGTTGCTGCGGCTGTTGCAAACAACAGAGAGAATGAAGGCTAGAAGTTGGGGTACTCAATACATGTGTGGGAAGTGCTAAACATCAGAGTACAAACAGCAAATGGCGGTAGAATTTTTGTCTGGCCTAATCGCAGTCCTCATCTAGCCTAGCCTTTGGGAGCTTTTTCGTCTTTAAGGTACTCGAGCCGAATCTGATCCTCTTGCCCTCCTTTTTCTGTTGCTTTCGAGAGTTTATTGAAGCCATTTCCCTGGATCTTTTGTGGGAGTTTGGTTGTATGTCTTCGCTTGAATCAATTTCCATATATTCACTTCGTTTTTGAGAGTGCACAGTTTCAGGAGTTGCAAACTCGAAGTCAATTGCATCATTTCCCTGTTTGCCTTTCCTTTGGGCCTGAATCTTTTTATTCTTCGACTTAATCTCCTTTTCGATACTGTCGAGAATTTCTGCTCTTGCTCTTTTCTCTTCGGTCCAAAACTCATTCTCTTCTGTATCATAATGATACTGAGCTGGTAGGCTTAGGTACTCTTTTTTATAAGCCATATATTCTATAATCGTGGACTCATCCTCGTCTTGACAATCTTCTGGGTTTGATGAGGTACAGAGCCAATAGTCGTTGTCAGTATAAAAATCACCTTTTTCCTTTTCTTGGATCTCTTCTATTTCCTTGATGTCATTGTCCTCCGGTAATAATACTTCAGTGGCATTTTTGCTTTCTAATGAAGTTGAAGCACCAGGAATTGAATCTTCTTCGCATATACAAACACATTGACACTCGCAGTCGTCTTCATCTTTAGTGTCATCATTTTCTTTGCTTTCGTCTTCGTCATATTCAGTGTCATCATTTTCATTATCGGTATTATTATCTTTTGAACTGTTGTCGCCATTGTTGGGATCATCCTCGTCGAACATTTCCTTTCCGTCTGTATTTTCATCCTCATCCTCGTGTTCATCTTTGTCTTTACTATCATCGTCTACATCTTCTTCTCCATGGTCATCAAGATCATCATCAATGCTGTCATGGTTATCTGGCTCATTACTATCAACGTCTTCAAACTCATCCGCAGCATCATCAGAATTATCAGAATCATCATAATCCTCATAATCATCATAATCATCGTAATCATCATCATCATCATAGTCATCATAATCATCATAATCATCATAATCATCATCACCATCGCCATCATCCTCGTAATAATCATCACAGTCGCAACGGCACTTACACTCGCAGAGATTATCATCCTCTTCAGGTTCCTCTTTATCTTTTTCATCATCGCCTGGTGGAGCTAAAAATGGAAGTTCGGTTGGAGTAGGTGGGAATATAAATGGGGTGTCTGTTGATATAACAGGGATGGTCTCAATGTGAGTTATTGGTTCTGGCAAGTCTGTTACTGTGGAAGATGTCAATAAAGGTGTTGATAAAGACGATATTCTACTTCTGGTTCTTGGCAAATCCATGTTGTAATTTGGGTTATCGATCAAATGTGGCAATCTCTCAATACATGTGCCCAAGAAATGATCCCTTGCTTCCAAATAGTTTCCATATGGAGCTGTAAGTGCTAAGCATAGCAAAAACTCATCTCTATCGTCACAGAGACATCTATAATCTCCATGTTTTAGCTCGCAGTAAACAGCTCTTTCGTTAATACACTTGAATACGGCGGCAGGAGGTGAGCCTGCGAAGACCGTATCAGCTCCTAGTAGCAGCCAAATAATACACGCGTATACTGTAATATAGTACATTTTTTGCCCGTACATCTACCAGTTCGATATGGATACCTATCATAGTCCAGTGTTGGCATGCTTTACAGCGAAAAGGAAGTAGTGTTGATCAAGTACCACTATTCCTGCTCCCGAACAGCTTCACGCTCGCCTCCCAGATCGGGGCACCCCCCATTTATTGCCTCATTGGGCAATACAACGGGGATCTGGCAATTTCGGAAGAGGGATGCGAGAAGCGGCTTTAAGAAGATTGAAAATCATGTCGCACAGCGCACAGAGCACAGAGCACAGTACAGTACATCGGCTGACAATTGCTGGATGAGACACTGGTCAAAGATTATGGTAGGTTGGGAAAGAGCTGAGGTCTGCCTATTGCTTCGTAGGGAAAACTGATAGTTTGGCGTACATTCAGTAACTGCCAATGACTACAATTGCGAAGCCGGAGACGAAGGGGTTTCTGGATCTTGTGAAGAGACACGGTGCATTGCATACTGTCAACATCAAGTATGGTTACATTCTTTTAGCGCTGTGTGGGCTTTTTGTTCTCGTCCGAACGTTCTCTTTGTGGTACTATGATAGATCTTGGAGAAGAAGTGGGAGGTCTACCACGAATAGGCGTATAACGCATCTGCCTCCATATTTGACCTTATCTCTGATAACTCTGACGGTGGCTATTCTATTTGCAATTCACCCACATTTGGAAAAGGGTAGTGTTTCCATCAAGAGACTCGGTAGACTGTCATATGCGTTGATCCCACTTGACATTTTCTTAGCTTCAAAACCTGCATTCTTCTCGGTTGACAATTATCTCAATACAATTAGGCTACATAAACTAGTGTCCAGATTGATTCTTACATTGGCTATATTTCACTCAATTGGCTTTTTGGGCTGGTATGCACAACATAATTCGCTCTTCAAGCTATTAAGGCCTGTCAACTTCATCGGATTCGTGATATTTCTTCTGGGCACGATTATGATGGTCTTTGTGAAGCCAGTTAGAGATGTGAGTTACAAGTTCTTCTACATTTATCACAACTTTTTCATGCTCTCGTTTATCATTCTCATTTACTACCATGCCAGACCTGGTGTGGCATTATATTATTCGATTAGTCTTCTCCTAGTGGCGGTTCAGACATTGAGAAAATATGTGTACTCCAAGGATATAACTATGACAGAGATCATAGAGAACCCCGAGAGTGATTATGTCATCATTAAGTTTCCTAAAACATTACTGCCAGAAGACTACCTTCCAGCAAGTCATGTCAGAATTGGATACAGCAAATGGAACCCCCTTTACATGCTGATGCCTTCCCATCCTTACACGGTTGCTACAATTTACGAAAATCGTGACTTACTATCGAGCTTGATTGTGAAGAAAACAAGGTTCCAGATACAACCTTTTGAGACGTACTCCATCCAAGCGAACCTCAAATCGTCGCTAAGCGAGAATTTCTTCAATACTGCAGAGAATGTCAATATCGTTTGCGGTGGTTCTGGTATATCTTTCGGTCTTCCTATTTTCGAATATTTCAAGCGTGCAATACTTGCAGGTGGCAGGGACGTGAAGCTAAAATTTATCTGGGTCACCAGAAATGAGGCTGACTTATACATACTTCAAGACATGGCTGTCCAGGGTGTTGATGTCTTTGTTACCAAAAGTGATTCTGATCAAATGGACACCATCGAAGTTGATGCATTCAGCGAGCAAGGTATCCCGCTCAGTGATCTCTCTGTGGATGACTCTGCTGATTCCTTCGAGAATATCAAGACAAAGTTTACCAACGTTTCCGTTATCGGCAAGCGCCCTGATCTGGAAGCAATGCTAGAAAAGAACATGACGAGAACAATCGATTACGCTAACAAATGGGTTATTTCATGTGGTCCTGCATCGCTTAATCGTGACTGTGAGCGTATAGCTCTCACAAACAAATGCTCCTTCTTCAGTGAAGAATACTCCTTTTAGATATTTTTATACCATCTCCTATTATTACATTCCCTCAATATTATGCCTGTTGTATAGCTTATAATACATAAAGTGTCGATATCCAAACCAAACATCTGCGGGGTATGAGGTGTGAGATCCAATCTAAGGTTCATGATCCATGATCCGTGATCCGTTTTCGCGAAGGCGCGGCCCAAAATATTGTGCGTCTTTTCATTTTTTTGATATGAGACGACTCTCACCTCTCACCGTGATCTTTTTCTTTCTGTGTTATGCTGTTGTTTAAGACAAAATACCACAACAATAAACGTGCAAAATGGCGGTATGTATCTCTTTGCATTTGGATCATTATCGAAATTTACTTTTCTCAAGACGCCTTTTGATATGAGCAAATACTAACTCGCCTTCGGTTTCATTAAGATGGGAAGAGTTATCCACTACGCCGTTGATCTAACCTTATTTGCCGGTTTTATGGCGGGCGTAAAAAAAAATACAGGCTTGGCTCCTAACGTCCGACTTATTGGTGAGCCAAATGTTGAATATTATATTTTGAAATACTTGGATTTTGGTGATTACATCTACGATTCAACTGCTGATTTTATGAGGACTTCTAGATTCTGTGTGAAAAACTAGTTTTAGACAGGTCTCAAACTAGCAATAAATGTTAGATCAATAATACCATTCGTTCCTTTTTACTTCCGCTCTTCATGGGAGTAAAGATAATTTTGCTCTCTATTCTCTTACCATTCTCTATAAACTGCTAATATTTCAAAAATAGCTAATGTACATATTAAATGAAACGTGATACACAATGTGATGATATTGATCAAGACGGATTAAAAGGCATCAGGTAACCACTATTCACAAGGCCAGTTGGGCCATTGCTACTGTCTCCACTGCCGTTCTGTTGCTTATAGTTGCTTATTCCACCTTGTCCTCCTTTATTGGCAAACACGCTATAATACATACCGTACTGGTTTGCAATATCGATCTCATCTTCTTCTTCCTCATCTTCCATTTGTTGACCATTCATGTAAATACCACCATATCCACCTTCCGTATTGACATTTGTAATGCTGGTTGGTACAGATGGAGATTCTTTATTATTGTGGCTGATAAGGTCACTCGATACTGGAGTGGCCATATTTGGGAATCTTTGAATACCAAAGGAGTCCGATGGTTGGTATGGGAGCTGCTCTTTGTAGTTAGAGGGCTGGTAGTAGTGCAAGGGGTGATGCTGGGATACCGGTTTGTTGTTTTTGGGTTGATTCATGGACCTCATAGTTTCCCAAAAGTCCAATTCCTCTTCAAGCTCATTTGTAAACTTCTTATCAGCATGTCCATTATTTTTGCTTGGTTCTTGATTAGAGCTGGTTCCATTCTCTGCGCTCTCCTGAGGAGTACCAATCTTCTTTATTTGGGTGTTGTTTGGACTTGCAGGCGAATTTGAGACGGCGCGATTCATCGTGTACTGTGATGTAGAAGGGAATAGTTGTTGCCTGTGAGAGGTCGAATATCGTTCTTTGAGGCCAGTTGCATCAGGAGACCTACTTTTAAGATTTTTTTTTCTATTTTTGCCGTCATCTTCATTATTGAGAAGTTTTAGTAGTGAACTTTCCGTGTAGTTTTTATTACTGTTATTCGACTCTATAGTGTTATCGGCGGAAGAAGAAGATGTGAGTTTCGGAACTTCGGTAAGGGGCGGCAAGTAATTAAAATGGCCGTACCGTTGTATGTTAGCTTGTGGATCCAAAGTACCTTCAGTTTGTGCCGGTGAATAGTGATGATGAATATGCTGATGAACGGTCAATGTCACTCCATTGTATCTTGCCAATTCAATCAGATGGTGTGCAAGGTCTTGACTATCTATCTTACCTGCATATGACTTCAGTTCTTCGTTAGTACGTGGATCTACCAAAGAGAAGGTCCAGTCTGTTTGAGTTTTGGATGGCGTTGCTATACGGGAATAAGATGAAGTGTACGAGCTCATATTCGCTGGCTCCGGGGTATTCGACTTGAAGTTCTTATCAGTATTGGTATTAATGTTGTTAGCAATGCTGTTACTCCGGCTATTGTTCTCCGAATGGTTGGTTCTGAGCTTTTTATTCTGGTGTTCGTTGATGTCCACGTTGATGTTTCTCTTCTGCGTGTTATTGACCGTAAATTGAGAAAACTCTCTTGAAGTTCCCAGTAACTGTTGAACAGAGCTTATATTTCTCCTGTCGCTTTCCGCTATTGAGGCATTGTCTTCTGAGTTAGTTATTTTCAGGGCGCCTTCCTTTTTGTTATGGTCGGCATCTGCATTACTATTTCGGCTTGGGTCATAACTGGCATTATTGGGTTGTAGAGGCTCCTTGGAGGCACCTTCTCCCTTCTCCATGTCTTCTGATTTCATGAATTTTACTATCAGTTTCCCATCTGCATCCAAGACACCGACAGCCTTCTTGATCACATCTGTCGCATTATTCTTAGCAACATCAGTGACAATTTTTCTCCATCTATTTCTGCAAGTTAAGCTTGGTCTTCCTGGTAAAGACTGAGAAATTTGTCTCCATTTAGTACCAAACTCTTTCATCTTCGCAATGAGTATCAGATCTTCCTCTATCGTCCATGGTCTGAGTCTTTCTTTAGTATCACAGTTCAACACTTCAAGATACCTTTTAGAACATTGATCTTCATTCCTTCCTTCTATCTCTGATGCAACTTTCTGCCAAGATGCGCCATGCCTCTTGTACGCACTTACTAACTCCTCATCTTCCTCTGCAGTCCATTTTCCCTTTTTAATATGAGGATCCAAGGAACTTACCCAACGCTTTTTGCATTCTTTGCCCTTTCTTTTCTTAAGCATTCGACTTGCTATCTGAGCCCAATCAATTTCTTTTGTATCTATGGGCTCATCATTGTAAACTTCCAGATTTCTGATTTTCAGAAACTGTTCAATTAGCAACTTTTTGAGATGCATATCCTCTTCATGAGTCCAAGCATTTCTTCTAGATTTTCGAAATATCTGATAACCTAGAGACTTACTAATGGCAAGGTGATCGATTGATCCAACTGTCTGTTTCTCTACCACCAGTTCTTTTGCATTCCCATTTGACAAAGTTGCACTCGCCTCGTTTGTTTCTGTGTTATCTTGTGGCATAGTGAGAAACTTGAGACAAAATGTTTCTGTATAAATGAGAAAAAATTGATGCTGTATCAAGCTTACCTCTTATAATAGTGATAGTACCAAGGTTTAAGCTGTTAGCAAGTGTAAAGTATTCTAAACCTGTCTTGTTGAATGTTTTAGTTTCGGGAGTATTCAAAATAGCTGTCAAGCTTTTTCCGGGGTTCGGACATACTGGCACTTGAAGGGTACATCTACTTGAGGATGTATGCGGACCGTTAGACAGTCTGATATTTTCTTTTGAATTTTTTTTAGCAAAAAAAGGGAAATGCGAAATTCATGATCACGTGCACATGCCTGTCAGCTGCCAGCCGCGGCGCCTCTACATCCCAACATCGATGCGTACCGCGGGAAACTGTATTTCAGAACTCACAAATTGATAAATCGTGGCCCTTGAGCTCTAGTAACTCCAGGAGTATTGCATGGGTTAGAGGACACGCGGTACTCATTCTCATCTCCGAGCGTGTATAGCTATCTAGCTATGTAATTTTGAACGCAGCTTGTTCACGGAGTTTGGGTCCATATTCTCAAATCTCAAGATATATGGGTTCAAACTTAAACATCGATCAAATAACTTTTAGTGCCTATAAGCTGTACAGCGCGATGTATACTGCATATTGGAATTTGACCAAGAATTGTCATGAAAATTCTGAAATCCTCTCGGAGTTTCCTGCCGCGAAACCACATGTGGGGGCTAGCTCGGTCCGAGCAGATCGAGCCATATATAGGCCGTATATAAGCTGCAAAGTCGATATATACGTACACATGTGTGTTTATATTGCTCGGCTAGTGCGCCACTGCACAATATATATTGAAATTTTATAACGACTTAATGTGCATGTGATATATATAGCCCCGGTGCAGACACATGCACATGTGTGCATGCAATTTATAACAAACCGGCTTTAGAGCTATAGATATAGCTTCAATTTGGGGCTCTGAAGTTTTGCTAGCTAGCTCCTAGCAAATTACTATAGCAAAACTTCTAGCTTCATATTAATATTGATATTAGAAGAAAGCGGTCCGTGCCACAAACGGTCTGCATGAAATGTAAAACATATGGTACTCCCGGTGTTACACAAACTTGCATGTTATATTGCACCAGCTTAAATAGATAAAAGCTCTATACAGCCTGAATATGGATTTTTGACCGCGCGTATAAAGGGAATGTAAATATCAAGCTAGATAGTCGAAATGTGTGATGCAGTCCGGCGGGCAAACTCATGTAACTAGTTAGGGCCTATATCTAGCTTATACATCAAGATACGCCCGGAGTGGTCGTTAAAGTTCCCCCTGGAGTTAAGTTCTCAAAACTAACCGCTTTACCTGCAGTGGAAGTTCGGCGTTTTTGCCGAGCTGTGTGACGGGCCGACGTGCCGCCCATTAATTTGTACTCCGAGGGCGAGCCGATGTCATGGTACAGCGCATCAATCAATAGCGGTCGCTTGGCACACAAATATTTGCAAACATGACGTGGGGGCATGAATATATACGCGCCTGCACACATTGTGAAAGCAATGCATGTGTAGGGGTGCACATGCATATTTAGACTTTGTAGCTTAACGAAATCTCTTCGGCCGGCCCCATAAAGCCCCCTGCTAGGACGATCCAGCTGGAATTCTAACACATCTCTAGAGTTGATGGCTCTTCTCTAGGGTGCCCTCTCGGTATATGTCCAGGGCATGTCTACTATAGTCTTGGTTGTGTCGAGTCTCAGTGTTCGTTGGGAATT
>JAMYHI010000496.1:0-12177 GCA_025531525.1 Pichia sp. P7020A | reverse complement strand
GACTGTCACTAGCCATTCCGCTTGATGATCCACAATTTACATATAACGTATATCTAACTTTAATCGTTACTTATTATCAAGATATCATTGAACCCATGTAGTCTAGCTTGTAATTTGGTTCTTTATTCACTAATTGTTTATGAATTGCATAACCGCGTGCAAGTTGATCATTTATGGACGTGCAATGGACAATGGATAATTCCGAGGTAATTCGGCACCAGGAATCCAATTACACCACAGACCTATAGTATTTACACTTTATAGCTTGATCATTCGCCATATTAACTATGTACGCATTTAACTCACAAACCAAGGTACATGCATGTGTGTATCGATACTGACTCAAGGCTTCAAGCCGGCCATGCGTGGTGTTGATTATAAACTGGTATAACCCAACACGCGGTATTCGGCAACTTGTAGAGCGGCAGTGCCACTCGGCATTTGATTCTGCCATAGACGAGGACAAAATACACCAATTTATTACTCGAGGTTGTCACGGACCACAGAATATGGCCGCCCGGTGTACGAAGTCGAAGTCAAGGTCGAAGTGAGGTGGAGGTGGAGGCGTTCGCTCACTCGGCCCCGGTGCTGCTGCTCGTGGTCGTTGTCGTGGTCGTACTCGTTCTGCTATTCCTTCTTTGTTCTCTGTTGCAGGTGTGTTTCACGTCGAGTTTTAGCGTGCTTTCCTTTCGTTTTCTGTACGCCATTGCACTACACCACACTACGGTCTGTCCCGCACTGCACTGGACCTACCATCTACTGCTACTGCTTCCACCCCCCAGCTCCACTTCTGTGCCCTTCGCCCTTCGCCCTTCCCATTGTCTGGCCCGTGCTGAGTCCCCGAACCTATCTCACCAGTTTGTTTTTTCACAACATTGCCGAGTAGCGTTTCACTGGCCGAGTTCTTCTCCTGCCACCCACACCACTCCACTCCACTCCATACAGCACAACACATCATAGTACAGCATCCAGTACAGCACAGCCCAACCAAGCTTCCATCGCACTCACTCCGGCTTCGTGTGCATGTGCTCACCCCAGATCTCTCGAGTTCGTCAGATCCCATTCTTTCCTAACAACTATCAACCACAAGTTGACATTGACATTGACATCACGCAATAGAAAATAGACAATAAATAGAATACCCCCCTGCACATTCGTTACTCATTACATTACAATGTCACCCTCGACGAGCCCACCACCGGCTACGGTAACAACAACAACAACGACAACGACACATGCAACTACAACAAATGTAGCCACTGCTCTTGCCGCAGCTGCAAGCTCTACGCCTAAGGCTAATAACATTATAGAGCCCCTTAACCTTAAGAACATATCCAACCACCACATCGAAGATGGTACATCACGCACGCCTTTACCTTCTTCGACTCCATCCGTACCCAACACGGCTTGTGCGCAAAGGTTCTTGCCCAAACAACTCGTCATGGGCAGCCCTTTCTATCATACCTCCGAGGCAACATTCTCGCAATCACCCGTAATTGTCAATTCAAAATTCAGATCTCTGGCGGATAAACATATTCAAGAAGAAGAAGAAGAAGAAGAAGAGAAGGAAAAAGAAAGAGAGTTGAAGAGAGCACAGAATACCAATGTCAATGGAAATGATACCGAAGATCGTCCTCGCCATTCCGTATCCCCATGCACGGCACAACCACCGGCATCATTAAAATCCACTTCTGCCAATGCAAGCTCCCGAACAATCAAATTCACAAACGTTCATCCAGACACGTCGCTGGCGGGAATACTCAACTACATTTCCCTTGGTCCTGTTGAGTCGTGCCACTATGATGACATTGATGAGACTGGCGAAAGTGATGGTGCTAATACTCCACAGCATATCTCCGTGATAGTCTCCTTCATAGAGCCTTACACTGCACGTAAATGCTGTGAACAGCTCAATGAGATGATTGAAGATTTACGGAGACTTCTCTCGTCTCCAGCATTACAAGTGCAGCAAATCTCATCACCGGCACTCTCTGCAATGATGAAAAAAGAGGTGACTACCAATGGTGCTTCCAGAGCTCTCTGCATTACTCAATTGCCTTCGAAAATCACACAAAAATCTCTAGTGGAGGAATTGTCGAAGTTTGGCACAATCTCTCTAGTGCAGTACAACAGCTTGAAAAATTCAACATTTGTCTACTTCACCTCCATCCTCAGTGCTATCAAATGTCTCAATCAACTACCTTTAACGGACTCTCAATTGTCTGATTCTAAAGTATTCTATTCGAGTGATGGAGAATCTGCCAGCGTGCCCATCTTCTCAACCTCAGATTCCTTCATGGACACGTTCAACGATATCCAGGATCTTAATTCATTGAAGCGCGGTAACGCCAACATTGTTTACTCAACGACTCCAACATCAGTCTCATCTCGTAGAGATTCGGCCGATTTTGCAGTAACGGCTACAACTACGGGACCATATGCAGAGAAAGCATCTCGTGCAATGGCATTGGCCGAGAGTGAGAGCCGTTCATCAGGAAGTGATGTGCAGATAATCACCGCTGGAAAGTACAAATACCCGAGGAATAATCTCGTCACCCCTAGGGTGAAACCAACTGCGGAAAGATTCTACTCAAACAACAACATGCTGAATAATTCAACGCCCATGTTTTATCATCCACCAGAACCAGAATACCAGCACGCTTACCAGAATACTTACACGTATCCTCAGACTCCAAATTTCTCCATGGCACCCACCCAAGAATATTTGAATAACAGAACTGTCTATTTAGGTAATTTGCATCCAAAGTCCACTGCAGAGGATGTTTGCAATGTCGTCAGAGGTGGTATGCTCGAGAGTATTCGGATGCTCAAGAGTAAACACGCGGCATTTGTCACATTCATTGATCATTACGCTGCTGCAGATTTCATTGCAAGGTCTATCGATAACACCATTATCATCAATAACCATTACATCAATGTTGGATGGGGTAAGAATTCTACAGAATTGGATCCAGCTATCAGAGACGCGGTTCAAAATGGTGCTTCGAGAAATATGTACATCGGTATAAATCCTTCATTGGAAGATGAGGGAGATTATGAAGTGGTACCTTTCACTGAGACGGAGATGAAGAGACAGATGAAGAAATTCAGTGAAACAGAGACGTATGCCAGCACTGATGATACGGATCATACCAATAAGAGCAATATAGACCTCACGAAATTTAAAATGGTATACCATTGCATTCCCGATGAAGAGACATTGCGTAGAGATTTTTCCGTGTTTGGGTCAATTGAACAGATTAATTTCTTCAAGAATGGTGCATGTGCATTCATCAATTTCACTGACATACAGTCTTGCATATGTGCCGTTGAGAGTTTCAATGGAACAGATGCAGAAGAATTGGCTATATTGCACAAGTCCATGAACGACAGATATCTCAAATTGATCGTCAACTATGGTAAGGATAGATGTGCCAATGCTCCAAAGAAAAAGGCAAAAGCAACGAAAAATGGAGATAAATCACAACGTTCTAGATCTGATGCTAGTGGCCATAGCAGTAGGTCACGCACGAGAAGTAGCGTGTCCAGCATTCCTACATACAAAAATAGGCCAAGTCTAAATAGTTCGTTCTCGTATGGGAACCCTGAGCCTTTCTCCTATGGACTTCAAGAAAACTATTCAGTAGATACTGACTTGGCTTTGAAATTTGAGTCTTCGTTCCATGGAATGGGTATCACCTCCCCTGCTGCTAAGAAGAAGGTTGAACAGTACAGGGGTGCCAACGTCGTAGAATCTGATGATGACGATAGTGTCACTTCCGATATTGATAATCCACTCTTGATCAACAATGGAGATGTCAGTGAGTTACTAGATACTGAAAATTTTGATACACAGGAAGATACATTCGATCAGGATGATCCTAATTACAGTCTCAATCTCAGTAATTCTAATAGCAATAGTGCAGGACGAACCAATTCCATTCCAGGTGATACAAGCAGGCCAAGAACTGGTAGAGCGAACTGGAGAGGATCATCCTCAAGAAACTCTTCAACTACATCTTTCAAATTCACTCCAAACAATTCGTTCAGCATCTCTAATGGTGCATACATTATGACCCCACAGCATTATTACTACGCTCCACAAACTCCAACTATGCCGTACATGTATCCATATATCCCCAGCTACGTGCCGTCCGTTCCAGCAACTTATCAACCTGGCGACAACTATTTTTATCAGCATTACCCACAATCGCAAAGTACCGGCCATCTCGGGGATAGAAGCAGACACGCTAGCAAAGGTAACGTTAGAGGTAAACGGAAATAGACTTTGCAACTTTTACATTAAAGCATGATACCCTCAGGATTATTCACTGTATACCTACATTTATTATTACTATTTTGTTTTGTAATTACAATTTATGTGCAATTTTAATTTACTAATCATATATGGCTATGATAAAAGGTAAGAATTGACGGCGTTCAAGGTGGCCCTTTGTGGGTTTACCTTCCTAAGTTCGAGAAGTCTGATTAAATCTCGGCGTAAGGTTTCCTTAGACAACGTCTTTCCATCTACCAGATCAGGAGAGTTCATGCAACATAAAGTTACAGCTACCGATAGGTCTTCTCCGTTGTTGCAAAGAATCAACTTTCTAGCCTCAGTATCCAACTCTTTCATGATCTTTGGAAGCTCGCTTCGTAGTAGTTTCGAAGATTTCTTTGATCCAGATTCGAGATCGAAAGTAATCACTTTGCTTTCCTCTAAGGTCACCGGTTTAATGTACTTGAATGAAGACTCCAGTACTACAATTCTATCAAACCTTATATCTTCAGACTCGCAAGAGAAAGTGAGGTTTTTCTCGATTTTGCCAAAGTAAAGCAGATCATTGACTTTCACGATATCAGACTCTCTCCAAAACACATTTTGATAGTTTTTTTCGTCAATAACGGTCTGCGTTATTTTATCTTCCATGACGACAGTGTCCACCAAAAGATCCACTTCATCAGAGGATATCTCAATCATATTTTCAAACCGTTTAATATTATCCCAAAAGACCTTCGGAGTGAGCTTTCTAGACCAAAGTTCATGATCATCTCCTGCACCTTGAACATATGTGTAGCCATGCATTTTATTTTCCCCATCTTGAGTTTGTTCACTGGATGAAATCATAATTAAGGGATGAAAGCTTTCCTCACCGGTGAATATTGGTAGTTTCTTACATCCTGGGTAGATCCAAAATGGGCGGAGCGGTTTTATATCGTCACCTAGCTCTCTTATCCTGGTAACTATCAAATCAGAGTATTTGGTGACGTTAGCATGGAAGTCAGGAAGAAGATCCAGGATTCTTTCATGTTCATATCTCGAAACTGTCTCTAAAGGAGTGATAAAGGAGTCTTTGAATTGTAGATTTGGATCAATCAATTTATTGATGATCGCAATCCATATAGATACAGTCTTACTCATAGAGTCTGGAATCTTCTTACCACGTCGGGTGGAGTCGACAATCAATATACCTCCATTCTCATGGATGATGGGAAGAAGGTGTAAATTCAACCTTCGAGTGGAGAATGACCAGTTATTTGTGTGTCCATCTGTGGATTTAAAATAAGATGGTGTGTACTGACCTTCAAAGTATTCAGGTGGTACGTACCACCTACCACACCTTTCATTCGGGATCAATGGTATATCCGGATAGTACTTCTCTCTTATGGATGTGACAAATTTGGAATCCTTGATGACTGACAAAAGTCTGTTCTTAGTGGAGAGGTTTGCCGTATGTAAAGACTTACTTAACTCATTCAAGTCTTTTTGTAGCTCTGGATCCATCACAACTATCACGGCGCATGTGTGCCTGCTCAAACAGATACCATGTTTACGAAACATAAAAGTAAATGGCATGCAATGAACGTTTACGAATTGACCATCATCATCATGAAATTTTGAGAACACCGAGACAGCTCGAAACGTCCCAGTTCCGAAAACCTCACGTTTCCTCTTAATTATCCGTCTTCCTATGCATCTGAAGACCACCTCCTGCTATCAGTTTGCATCTTATATTTAGATAGAACCAGCATGATTACTTATGTGAAAGGAGATTTGTTTCAAGCAACTAAAGGTAACTCAGGAACTCCACTCCTTTTGGCCCACGCTTGCAATTGTTTAGGGATATGGGGCGGAGGTATCGCAAACGTTTTCAGAGCCAAGTTTCAGAGTAGCTACGAACTGTACAATGATTATTGCACTTCCCAGTCCTCTCCTAGTGACTTACTTGGCACATCTCTGCTTTTGCCAGTTTCTTCAAAGGATGCAGGGTATGTGAACGGCTTGACGAAACGTGCGATTATTGTCTGTCTCTTTACGAGTGTAATGGGTCAAGAGTCGGAGCATGAGATTGCCAAATTTACAGCTGAGGCAATGCAAGATCTGAAGCTACAATTGGAAAACCCAGAAAGAATTGAGAATAGGACTGTCAGGAACATTGTCACTAGCTACAACAACCAGACGAGCCAGAATAATGCATTGGTTGATGTTTCCAATTACATTGTAAACATGCCGAAAATCAATTCTGGAATTTTCGGTGTTCCTTGGGAACTCACTGAAAGAGCATTGATAGAATCTGGTATGCATTGTCAAGTTTTCGAATTATGACCACGCATATGTGCAAGGCTTTCAGCTAATACATGAATGTTTGGAAAAGAATATTATAAAGAGAATATTATGAAGAAAGAGTATAGTTATCAACGAAACTATTAGTTGCAGTGTATGAGAATCCAGTAAAACAATCAATGTTCTCCTTCTCCTTCCCATTGGCGATATCCAGCCCACCAACGTCCAAATCACTCAACTTCATGTTTCTGAATTCATCATCAAAGTTTTCTGCATCTTCGGGATTCGTTATGATAGGTTGGATGGGTGGAGTAACCTTACGTGCCTCTATGTCCTTGAATTTGTAGTGCCTGAAAAATTGGAACTTTTGGAATTTCTCCCACTCTGCATCAACGTCAAATCTTTTTGCTGGATTCTTATTGAGTAACTTGTTGAGCACTTCTATGCTGGTGGAGGTGACATAGAAGGGATACTTGGGCTTTTCCTTGATCACTCTGTCCATTATTTTCTTTTGGTTGTTTCCAGTAAATGGAGGATTACCCGTGAGTAAGTCAAACGTGACGCATCCCAGTGACCACCAATCTGCACTATTACCATAGTTTTCACCTTTCAAGACCTCTGGTGCGACATACTCTGGGGTTCCAATGATTGAGTTGCACCATTTAGAATTGCTATCCTCCTCATCAGTTGATTTTTTGGCTAACCCAAAGTCTGTTAGAACCAAGTATCCATCCTTGTCAAGCATGCAGTTCTCAGGTTTAAGGTCTCTGTAAATCACACCGAGATTGTGTAAGAATTTTAAGGCCATAGACATTTGAATGATGTAGAAAGAAGTCTTTTGTTCATTGAGGAATTTCTCTTTCACTAAGTATTTGAACAACTCTCCACCAGGAATGTATTCCATTAGTAAATATAGTTTTGACCTATCATGTAATGCATAAAATAACTTGACAATATTTTGATGAGAGGTGATTTTCGATAATATGCTACGTTCAGACATGGTTCGCTCAATACTCTTGTCACTGATGATGACAGAAGCTTTCTTCAACTCTTTCTGTGCAAATAGCATCTCGGTCCTTTTATTTCTCACAAGCAGTACTTTACCATATGCGCCTTGTCCTAATACTCTTAAACGTTCAAAGTCAGATATTTTACACGCATCTGTCTTGGAGTCAGAACGTTTGTAGAGTTCGGAATCATAATCATTGCCCTTGCAGCTAGCTTCAAAAGGTATATCATTAATCTTCTCACAATCTTCATATGAGTCTTCCGATAGAACATCGTCATGAGTTTCAGATTTGTGTATGTCAATTTTGTATTTCTTCAAGCTATCAACATCGTTTGAAGGATCGATTTGAAGACCGACTGACATCCGCCTCAAAACACTGGAACGCCTCCCCTGGTGTTGAGGTTGTGTCAGCACCAATGACTCGAGATCATTCTCAGTGGTGATTCTGATATTCTCTAGTTTTAAGCTTAGGTTTGAAGATGATGGTTTCATCTCAATATGATCAATGGTGTATTTCTCGAAATTCATTATCTTTGTATTCAAGAAGTGATGTGGGGTGATATTGTCTCACACCGGTTGCATTCTCTCTGATACTACGAGTATGATCAGGATGGTTTGCTAGATTTCTTCGGGAATGGCTAAGTGAATACAAAGAATCGATAAGGAGAGGCTATGGACTATGGACTATGGACGAGATGATAATTTTACGGTAATGT
This sequence comes from Pichia sp. P7020A, assembly GCA_025531525.1. Classification (NCBI taxonomy): domain Eukaryota; kingdom Fungi; phylum Ascomycota; class Pichiomycetes; order Pichiales; family Pichiaceae; genus Pichia; species Pichia sp. P7020A. Next base: position 3,887 of record JAMYHI010000496.1, on the reverse strand, counting down.
GCGAATGATAAAACCTAAAACCGCAGCAATACTAACTGGCTACGTCTCTGAAGCGTCATGTCTTTATGGCCTAGAAGGATACTGACACATGCTCCCGGAATACTTTCCGATTCTCTCTTCATTCATTAAAGGTAGTTCAGGACACCTAAGAGGGCGAACCCTTTACGGTCTATAAAAATGACCTCATGCGAAGAATTTGGAGTACTTTGCACGCTCTTCATTCTTGGCGTCAGTGACAATCTTGCTAACGTGCGCAAGTTCTCTTTGAATAGATGGATCATTGGGACTCACAAGTGCACCCTTTTGCAGCGTTTCTAGGGCGATGTCATACTTCTTCAACAAGGAATAGGACTTCCCTAGTCTGTAGAAGATTTTGGCGGCTTGAACATTTGTAAGCTCAACATCATCCATTTGCAAAAGGAATCCACAATAGTCAATGCATACAGAGTAATTACCCATATTCATCGAGACTAACGAAAGGTTCAGGTATAAGGTTTTTTTGAGCTCTTGAAATTTCTTAAAGAGGTCCTTATTGGATTCTTCGTCCGGAATCAACTCGCTACAGTATCGCACCGCTTTTTTGTACTTGAGGAAAGCATCACGAAGTCTTTTCTCCTTGAATAATAGTGTAGCAGACTCCTTGATGATGGTGCATATCTTGTAGCATTGTTCAGAGTTTTCAAGATCCAATTCTTCGATATCATTGTCATCTGGGTATTCCTCATAGATGTCACCACCGATTTGATCTGCGCATGCAATGAGATTGGGTACTGGATCCGCTTCATTCCAAATACCACAATCTTCAACGACAACTTTGGTAGAGGGTAGCCAAGCGTTCTTTTCTCCGTTCTTGTTTGATATCACATTAACTCTTTCAATCTCTCGTAGAATAGATTTTCCGTGCCTAACCCGGCCAAAGATTGTGTGCTTACCATTCAAATGTGGGGTAAGTTCCAAAGTAATAAAGAATTGGGTACTGTTGTGGTCTTTCTGGCTAAAGTTGGCCATACATAGAAGAAATCTCTTATCCATATCGGCCAAATTTTCATCCTTCAAATAATCTCGGTTGTTGAGGTCTTTCCCAAGATTATCTAAACCTGGGTATTTGTTATCTTCTAAATCCTTCACATTAACATCACCCCCTTGAATGATGAACGTTTTGATCACACGATGGAAGTACGTTTTAGCATATTCCTTAGATTGGCAAAGTTCCTTAAATCTGCCCGCAGCGAGTGGTGCTTTCTCGTCAAATAATTCAAAAACTATGCGCCCTTTCTGTTCGCCACCAATAGAGACATCAAAGTAGGTCAGTGTCATCCTTCTCTGGGCTTTTGCTGACGAAAAGAGTAACTATATCCTTCTTTGTCTTCGATACTGGGCCTTTCCGAGTTCCCAGCGGAAAGTGGAAGATTCATGTGCCACAGTGAGGGAGCGCAAAATGCTGGTGCACGGGCTAGTTCCTGTAGCAACATGAATTTTCCAGTTCTCAGTTCTCAGTTTGAAGATTGAAGATTGAAGATTGAAGATCCCGTCCATCTGCCAGTACTAAGAGGGTGGATTGACACAGGAAATAGGTACCTCCCGTGAATAACAGCAAAACACAGTGCTCCACACACACATACACATTTACCCAATGCTTGCCAACTTTTTAAGCGCCACTCGTGGATCCGTGAGACAATTCAGCACCTTCCCGGCACTCAAGAACGCAGCTCCAACTTTTGGAGAGGCAGTCAAGAATCCATCCAAATTGAATGCAAATAAGCCGACAAAGGCGAAGAAGGAAATAGTGACAGTTAAGAATGTTTTGCACTGCAATTTCTTGAAGAATAACACCTTCCTTACGTTGACGAGAGTGCAAATGGATACAAACTGGAAGAACAATAACTCCAATGCAACTTTCAATGAAGCCGTCTTGTACTACTTGACGTTACCTCAAAAGCTCGTTCTCTCACAATCTACTGGTTACTTGGGTTTCAGGAAGGCGCAAAGAGGTGAGTACGAAGCATCTTTCCAGCTTTCATCACATATATTCAAAACCATCAAGGACAAAGAGCTCATAAAAGACAGTGGTAAGCTCGAAATCATCGTCAGGGGCTTCGGCAAGGGTAGATCTGCTTTCTTTGACGCCCTCAAGGGTAAGGAAGGTACCGGTATCAGGGAGCACATCTGTAGATTGAGTGATTTGACTCCAATCGCGTTTGGTGGTAACAGAGCTCCAGCCAGAAGAAGAATCTGATTGCTCTCTCTGCTGGCACCCATGGCCAATCTCGAACCCATCACCTTCTCTGCATTGCACGACTGTTTATAGACATTCGCCATGTACATTCTGTATATACCTCACCAATTCAAATGATACGCACGTTAGCTATCACATGTAACGAGTGCTCATTAATATATCGCCGCTACATTACTTGTCAACCCTCTAATGGCACGTGCACATAGCGAGGGCTTTACAACAAGAATTTGTGTCGCGACCACGCAAAGAAAGCCTTGAAATGGAAAATTGGAATTGCTGCCCGGGCCGATAGCCCTCGCGCTTTATAGTGTGCACCATCTGCTCTTCCGGATAATTCATCTATCTTCTGCCTTCTTGTGAATGGTAAACCTATATAGCCTTTGACCTTTTGTTTTACCTCCCTCAACAGACAAAATGGCTTCTTGTACGTACAATGATACATAAGAGCAAATCAAAATTGACTGCAGGTGTTTTTGCAGGGGTTTGGTTAAACGATTTCCATTTCAGCCCTTATTTCCATAGTTTATTACTATGGAATATGACAAGGTGCTGTGGAATCACTCAAACCTGAGCACATACACTGATTGCACTTGATTAGTGTCATAATAGACATCAGCATCAACATCAGAATACTAACATATCTCACATTATCTTCATCCATTTTCATACAGCTACCGTCAAGGCACAATCTGCAAAGAAATCCGCTCTCAAGGGTGCAAACTCTTCTAAGGCTGTTAAGGTCAGAACCTCTACTACCTTCAGATTACCAAAGACTCTTAAGTTAGCAAGATCTCCAAAGTACACCAAGGCTGTTCCACACTACAACAGACTTGACTCTTACAAGGTCATCCAAGCTCCAATCACCTCTGAAACCGCAACCAAGAAGGTCGAAGACGGTAACACCCTTGTCTTCCAAGTTGACTTAAAGGCTAACAAGTACCAAATCAAGCAAGCTGTCAAGGAATTATACGAAGTTGAAGTTGCTAACGTCAACACTTTGATCAGACCAAACGGTACCAAGAAGGCTTACGTCAGATTGACCGCTGATTACGATGCTTTGGACATTGCTAACAAGATTGGTTACCTTTAATGGTGATGCTGTTATAATTCCATCATAGAAATTCTAAATAGCATGTGTCAAACTACTCTGTAAAAGTAACGTTTAACTCTCTTTTTCTACTACATACTCTTTTAATATGAATCCGCTTTTCCTCGCTTACTTCTTATGCAACATTACTTGAGCTTATATGCTTGAAAGTTGGAAAGCTGCAGGCTGCCCTTTAAGCCTTAACTCCCTTATCGCAAAATTTGAAGCATTATTCAAAGTTTTAAAAATGTATTTGACCTACAGCTATAGAAACCCTTGCAAATGAAGTGGGGTACCGTAAATTATCCTAGTTTTGGATGTTTGAAATGAAACCCGCAATCCGTCTCTACCCCTGAAAACCCTACTCTTCCTAAGCAAGCCTTAATGGAAAATCCTGGAAAATTTTTCAGTTTGTAGCGCGCCTGTGTGGCGGCATAGCGAAAGGTATAAAAGAGAGGGAGAATCCACTTACATTACCAACCATCATTCATCCAATGCGTACTGTGTATAATCTTTTGCTTTTCTTCTTTCTATGTCGACGTACTTCATAGGATCATTTCTATA
>JAMYHI010000495.1:0-11383 GCA_025531525.1 Pichia sp. P7020A | reverse complement strand
CTCCCGACCACCCTACAAGCCCAGCCGAATCGGGTAGTGGCCGGCCATCCCTCCCTCCACAGTGGGAAGCCCAGTCCGTACAGTGGCAGTCTGGGCGGCTGCGAGGGATCCAGTACAGTAGAGAGAGCGGGTCTGTGGGGACAGTAGAGCGCTAGGGAGCAATGCGGGCCGGGGGTTCCAAGCACGTAGAAAAAACGCGCGCAGGGAAAAACATGTGTGGTGCGCGGGTGGATTGAAAGGCTGTGCCCTTCACGTGAGCACGTGACTGCAACAGGGCTGTAGACTTTTTGTATGAGAGGTGAGAGGACATGAAAAAAGGCGCACAACAGAACTCCGAACTGGGTGATTCCCAAAGAGGAAACTAATGTGGTAGCTGCAACGGAACAGTCAGTTCAACCCACACCGGCCATGGAGAAACACACTAACGCACTCATTGCCCATTACTTGCGCGACCATCAATACTCGGCGACACTAGCGGCGTTTGAACAAGAGCTCGGGCTGCGATTCAATCCAAACACCCCTCTTAACAGCGACGAATCTCTAGATGCCATCATTGCAGACAGAGTTAACTTTCAAGAGATCGAAAGCAATGCTGCCGCAGATGATGAGATCAATAAACTGGACACAATTGTCCATTCCGACGTGGTCAAGATAAACACATCCAATTGCCCATGTGGTCGTTGAAATGTCCAGACTCCAAAGAAGTCATTAGTCTTGGGACTATGTCCGCATTGATCATCACATCAGCATACTTCCAGTCTTTTGTAGATGGGAAAGAATACAATATGGGTCTCTTTGTCACTAACACGAAATACCTTATCATCTTTGATATAGACGACAATGAGGTAGTTTTAGCGAAAATGGATCCATTCGGCAACAAACAGCAAATTAAAATTGTCGCAGGTATACATGGCACGAACTACATTGTCCTCTGTGATATGGACGGTAACCTAGCATCTGTTAAGCTAACAAAATCCGAAGATGAATGGCAATTGTCACCAGTGTCGCAGTCATTGAAACTACATCGGAGACTCATTACAGACTTCAAATTCTTCCCTTTTAAAGATCCAGAAATGCCACAATTGATGGGATACTTTGCATCCATTGGTTGGGACTCCAGAGTTACTTTTGGTAGAGTTATCACCGACTCAACGATGGGAGCTGTAAGTGTTCCTGTCTTCCAGAATATAGGAGAGTATAAGCTGTTCACAAATCCTACTTGTGTGCTTATCACCCAAGACAAGGATACAACGCTACCTGTGCTCATTGTTGGAAGGATCGATAGCTCTCTCTTGACACTATTTACGATAACTTCTCACACTGCCGGAAATCTAGTGGAATTCGCCAAATTGTCCCTCAATGATGCACAATTCTCGAGCCATTCCTTTCAACCAATGGCAATTGCTGAAATCTCAAACGTCTCCTCCTCAAGTACAGATGGCGCTACAATCATCACCGTGGCTACAAATCACGTTCCATACATGAGGCTCATCACACTCGTCGTTCCCTCCATAAGAGAAGTTCTCAAGTCCGATAACACATTACAATCTTTATATGAGGCTAATAAAGATACTACAGAATCATTCCAGTCAAAGGCACCAGTGTTGCGTAATTACATTTTCTCCAACTTCAATTCTCTCTCACCACAGGACAAGTACTCCAATGCCATTATTCTGTCACGCCCAAACTGTTCAGGTGTCTGGATTCCCGGTGATGATGGAAAACTACGTGGGTTCGATCTCAAAACTGGTAACGTGGTAGAGACTCTCGACTCGAATGATGGACGCGCTAAGAGCTCCTTCATTGGTAATTATGGACCCAACGGGAATATGGAAACCATCGTCGTGTGCGGAGCGGTCGATAAGAAAATCGTCATTTGGAAAGCATCCAACTAAACACGGATTATTCTATACAACTTCATATTTAAAACACCACGTCCTCAGGCAAAACGTGGACTTTCCGCCCATCTTTCCGCACAGTTTCCTTATGTACGTCTCTCTTCAAACTAATTCTCATATCGAACGCATCGATATCATCGTTCGTTTTCTTAACATTTGAAGGTGGCGCATTCCCCGTCTCATAGTACCCTACTACCCGTCTGTAGACACTATACCCTAGCTTTTCATACATTGTTATGGCTGTCTTGTTGGAGCATTTCACAAAAAGGTCAATGAACCATGCATGCACCGGGCGAGCGGGTTCCACGACAATCTTCAACTGTTCACAAAGGTACGATCCTAAACTAACCCTTCTATAGTTGGCATCCACCGTCACGGCAGAGATGTGCGCGTGCCATTCTTTCCCATGACCTTCCGTCTTAGCAAGCATGTACCCGGTTGGGTACTGAGCATCGTTGACAGATTTGTATGATAATGTGGGCCACTTATACAGGTATTGATGATAAAAGTAGAGATAGAAGTTCTCCGTGAGTGGGTCGAGGTTTATCGGGGTAAAGTCGAAAAGGTCTGTTGCCTGGAATGGTTTGATCGAAGTCATTGTGGGGGTGGACAAATGACTTTGGTTGTTGGTGATGAATGACTCTGGTACACGTTTTTTGATCAGCAAAGGTGTGTGATATGTGAAGGTTAACTGTTGAGCGAGGAAGACTGGTTGAGGTCAAATTCATGACGCACCTAACGCGCTAGATGATGGGCTTCCAGCTTGCAGTCTCCAGGCAATCTGTGAACTACTGACATAGATGGTAGGAACCAAAAACAGCAAAACTTGATCTGGGTAGCTACATACAAACGTAGGCTATCAGTGTTATAAAGGTGCTAGACAATATTAAGACAACACTAAGCCGTTATACTTTTCTAAACGTCCACGGCTTCCAGCAAGGCATCAATTTTATTTAGTACATCTGCTAGATCTCTGTCGTCTCTGGCGCTTAACCGACGTTTCAAGGTGCCCATACACCCTCTGACGTCGTATTTATACCTTGCTCTTCTCTCTCTAGGTACATTGTCAATACACCGATGAACAATGCCTACCATAGCAGCCACCACCTTTTCGGCATGGGAAATGTATGGATCCATTAACACAGTCATTACTGTGTACACAATTTGCTTTGTCAAAACTATGGCGTAGCTCTCACACTCGTTAATAAATTGGTTGAGAATGTTCATCAAAATCAGGATGAGATCGACATAGTCTTTGCATTTGCTAATGGAGGGAAGAAGAGTATCGTTCAAAAGGGCACTCAGCGTACTGTATCTTTCCAAGTCATCAGTAACGGCCAACCTGTAGAGCATGAACGTGGTGTCATATACAATCGGCAAAATTATACCACTCTTTTCCTCCGGTGTCAATGACGGTAGTGCCAAAAGGAGAGGGTGCAATGCTTTCGTAAACAACGGTAACGTTTGCGATTTTTTGATGATATTTTCCGAGTTTCTTGGCAATCTATAACAGAGTAAGTTTAGAGAGCAGCACGCCTCTCTCTTCACCATGGAATCCGTGTCGTCTAAAAAAGTAAGTAATAACGGCATAATATATCTCCAATTCCTCTCAACATCATAGCACATAATGAGTGCGTTCAGATAGCCTAGAGATGTGCCATGGTCTCGCTTGAATACATCCATCCTATCTAGGGTTTGTGTGTAGCTTCGCCCAATAAGTTTATCCCTTATCGTCATTCGTGACATCTGACTGCGTCCTGTTGCTGTCACTTTGTCTGCAAGTTTGAACTTTTTGATATCTTCCAACGCTGGCAACGATGCAGCAATGAGTGCATCTTGCATCTGCTCACTGTATTTCTGTGACAATGTAGTCGTTATATTCCTTGCACATCGACGACCTTCAACTGTAGTCCATGGTGCACAAGAAACGTCTCCAAAGCAATACCGACAGATGTATGGCACCAAAGCAGTCAAGTGGACATCGGCACCTTGGAAACCCCCCTTTAAAAGCTCACTAATGCTTTTATCTAGTTGTTTGATCAAGTGTTCATGGCGTCGAACAATAGTGTCTTGTTCCGCATTCACTGCTCTGTCGTTATCGGATAGTAGCGGCAGCCACACCCAATTCCTGGCCAATTCGCCAGAATATTGCTCAAATTGCTGAACAAACCATTCCAGGTTCTTTCTCTCATCCATTGTACACTTGTAGGTGATTGCTTGAGTGATGTCCTTTCCCAGTGTATGTTCTTCACCCCTGAGCCATTTTACGTGGAATTTCAAACTGGAAAAACCTGATCGCTCAATTGAACCCGTTCCAAAATCCAAAACAAGCTTCAATTTTTTGAACAATCATGAACGTCTTCTTTTCTTCTGCATAGACATCACAGACACCTCCTTTCCGGTTTCACAGAAGGGCAAAGCGTATCTGCAACGGTTGCACCTCATCTGCGACTAACATATCTCACTTGCTTACCCCCTTTGAGCAATGAAACGTGTGCGCTCGGACTCTCAAGACACCCATGACGATAATGACCTCGGTGTTGTTGCCAAGTTGGCCAAGTTGAAAAACCGCATATTCTCCGTGTTTACGAAAAAGGAAAAGGATGGAGATAGACTTGTCAACAGTAGAAGTGCGTCCAATAGATCATATGCGGACTTGAATGATAATGATGAGGGTGAGGGGACGTCCACCCCTACCAATAAAGGATTCTCCTTCCAGCGTTCACAAAGTCCAATTACCGCTAGGCAATTGGAAGACTACTACAACTCCTTAAGAAAAGAGAATGAAGCTTTGGCTGACAGTTTGAACAATAGTGCCGTTGGTACTAAGGGCGATTGGACAAATGCCGAGTCTACAAACATTGACTACAATGAAAATCAGGATGATGGGCAAAAATCTAAATCCACTTCTGAAGATCATGTTGGTAATACTAAAAATGATGATAATGATAACAATAATGAAAAAGACACCAATCACGGAGATATTATACTTATAGATGATGAAGGTGACAAGTCATCTACCGACTTCAATGATGGAATGAGTATTGATGAGGCTGAACAATTTGGTATGACTCCTCTTTACTCCCAGCCCGATCCGTTGGAACGTGCTAATCTTGTACAGTTAAAGAAGATGATGGAGCTTGAAAAATATAGAAGATATAGACTAAGCTATTTGCGTGAACATACGCGTCATCTTAACCGACATGCTAATAAATCAGGAAAGAATGTCAGTAACAGCAAACAGTTTTTCAAGCTTGCCAAGAAGATTGACGTCAAAAACTTGCCAATAGAGAGAAGAAACAAGTCTGGCACCTTCGGGATTAGCTTACTGGACACGGTTACTGATAAGGATGATGAGGATGAATACAATGATGCAAACTCAAGTCTAGTCAAGCCGCTTGATTCAGACCCGGCGAAGAAGCTTCGATTTACGAAGGAATCGCAGGAAGACCCTGCTGCAAACTTCCAGATATCCTCTAAAACCAGGAGCTTCAAAGAATCAAAAGATGAGAAGAAGGAGGAGGAAGGAGCACCGGACGTTGTCCCCTCAAAAGTGGCACCAATCCCCTCACTTAGTATACCTACAAAACCAATCACTTCAGTGCAAGACGATGCCAATGCCAATGCAGAACCATCCATTGGTTTCAAATTCTCTGCTCCCAAAGTTGCAGAGCAAGCTGTTTCAGAAAAGAAGGAAGAATCGAAACCTACTTTATCTTTTGGTTTGCCAAAGAATGATGTCACAAAACCATCATTTTCTTTTGATGGCAGTGCGAAGCCAAAGGAGCTGTCCAAACCGACTTTTACGTCTGCTTCTGAAAAGCCTATTATTGAGAACATTCCTGATGAGGATGGATTGAACGATGCATCCATGAATGTGAAATCCAAGAGTATGACTCCTGTTCCCAAGTTTCAATTCAAGAAAGAGGACAGTGATAAACCTGCAGTTTCACAATCGGAAAGTGTCAAGGTTCCTTCTCTTTTTGGCTCTTCTGCACCAACAGATAAACCTCTCTTTGGTGCTCCATCTTCTGAGAAGAAGGAAGATAAACCGGCTTTCTCTTTTGGAACCCCTGCATCGAAGACCAGCCTTAGCTTATCCAAGCCTTCGTCTGACGAAAGCAAGGACACGGCAGCAAAACCAGCATTTTCATTCGGTACAGCGTCGAAGAATCCAGCACTTAACTTTGGATTTGGCTCTGGATCAGAACCCAACTCTAAAAAGGAAGAGAGCAAGGTTCCAGCACTTGATTTCGGAACAGGTGCTAACTGTGATGATGATGAGAAGCCGGAAAAAGAATTTGCAGAACCTGCTACTAAACGGAAGGCGCCAGGCGGAGGATTTGGATCTAATACAGCTGTTACTGGAGGATTGATATTCGGTAAACCCGCTGCTGGTGGTGATGTGGTATCTAAGGATGAGAAGCCAGTGATGCCAGCTTTCAACTTTGGTGGTGCGAAGAAGGAAGAAGAGAAGCCGGAGGAGAAGAAGGCTGCGTTATTTACATTTGGCTCCAATAATCCCGTACCAGCTTTAAATATTGGCTCTGGTGCATCTACGCCCACCACTGCTACGTCGGCTGCTGCAGGTACCGAAATAAAAGCACAACCTCCTCTACTTTTTGGATCCCAACCTATGCCGGCAACCTCAAACGCAATTTCAGCAGATACAAAGTCCACTCCAGCCCCTGCATTCAATTTTGGAGCAAACGCTACTACCGGCTCGTTGAAATTGCCCGGTGCATCCACATCTAATGGTCCAGCAGCTTCCGGATTCAACTTTTCTGGCACCGCAAACGCTACGAGCGGTAACAATACACCTAGTGAGAGTGCATCGAAGCCGTCGTCAACTTTCAAGTTTGGTGCTGCATCTAACCCGAGTGCACTAAGTGGCTTTGGATCTACGGCTAATGGCAACCAAGCAACGAACAATTCATCTCCTGGCTTCACGTTTGGCACGGCAGGTAATAACACTGCTGCACCCAACGCATCCACCGACGCAACTGCTCCTAATGCTGGTAGTGGTAATACTCAGGCAGGTAAGTTATTCTCCTTCAGCAGCTCAAAATTCCCACCACTCAATGCAGCAGCCAAGCCTGCGGGATTTGGTGGCATGGCACCAGGTGCTACTAATGGGTTCAGCTTTGGAACTGCTAATGTGAACAATAACGCTAGCTCGGCACCAAGTCTTGCTGGTGGGTTTGGTATGAATAACAGTAACGCCAACAGTGGTTTTGGTTCAAACAACAATGCCAACAGTGGTTTTGGTTCAAAAAATAACGCCAACAGTGGTTTTGGTATAAACAATGGGAGTGCTGGTGGTGCTTTCGGATTGAATAATGGCAATGCAGATGGTGGATTCGGAATGAACAACAACAACATGGGTGCAATGGCTGCAAGTGCTCCAGCTATGTCAGGATTCAATTTTGGATCCAACACCAACAGTGCAACGACCTCCAATGCCAACAGTCGCTCGGGCACTCCGAACTTCAACTTCACAGGACAGTCTACATCGGCTGATCCAGCTGCTATTTTCGGCAGTGGTGCCCCTAACACGGGCATGGGAATGGGTATGGGCAACCAGCCCGGCGTGCCAGGTAGGAAAAAGGCATACCCAAGATCCATGCGCAGACGCTGACCGGCTGCTTGCTGCTTGCTGCTCACTGATGCTGATGCCACCAATTGTATAGTAATGTATAGTGCCCTGTGCCTTGTACCACCCCCGGAATAGTTACCGCATTGGGACGAGACAGCGAAAGGCGAAATTCATGTCCGCGCACATGGAAGATTCTGGAGAACGAGGGGGCTCTGCTATAAGAACCAGAGTAAGGATGGAACCAGAGAAGAGCACGGTGGCGACTTGAGTGTACAATACAACGGAAGGGAGAAACCAGAAGCAACAACACACAACCGACAACACAATAATGGCACCAATTGCACCTGAAGGTATGTATAGCGAGACATGATAAGGCTGTTCCGGCAGTGAGAGTGCAGAGAGCGAAGCATGAGTACTAACAGAATTAAATTCATCACATGACAATTATAATGAAATTTCCAACAGTTCTATGGGCACAAAGATCTAGCACATCTGATCCACTCCGTAATATTGTCTACTTGACAATTAACTTGAAAGATCCAGAAACATCTAGTTTGAAGCTTGATATTACGAATGACTCTCTGGACTTGAAGGCTAAGAGTACCACTACCGAAGAGGAATACGAACTCCACGTTGACTTCTTCAAAGAAATTGACGCGTCATCCGTCCGTCAAACCGTCACTGGTTCCCACATTTTCCTTGTCCTTGTGAAAAAGGACTTGGATGAAGAATACTGGCCAAGATTAACCAAGGAAAAGGTCAAATATAGAAACATACGTACCGATTTCGATAGATGGGTCGATGAGGACGAACAAGATGAAAAAGTTGATGAAGACTTGTCAGGTTTAGGTGGTATGGGTGATATGCCAGGTATGTCAGGTATGCCAGGAATGTCCGGTATGCCAGGTATGCCAGGTATGCCAGATCTTGGTGATATGAAAAACAACCTCGATTTCGCTGAACTTGCTAAACAGTTTGGTGGTAAAGGTGATGCCGGCTTCGGTAAGAGCGGACCAAGTCAGTTTGGTGATTTCTCCAAGATGACTGAAAATGACTTCAGCTCTAGTGGTGATGAAGAGGAAGAAGGTGAAGAGGATGCCACTAAAACAGAAGCTTCTGTCAACTAGGCCTGTTAAATTATTGTATCACTCTTTTGTTGTTGCACGTATGGATGCATTGTTTAGTATCTCGTAGCTCTTTCGAATCATGACACTTAGTAAATATAAAATTTATACAAGGAGACATTAAGAAGCGTAAATAAGTATGCAGTATTTTGGTGTTTGAGCTCATCATCCGACACCGTCTATAATTGTGAGAGTTTGTCATTGATGATGACAACTTGCTCTAAAAGACCTTCATATTCAAGGTATTTAGGATCCGACTCATTGGTTTCCATCTTTAATTGCTCTAATATTTCAATGTATCTCGCAGTAACCTTCTTTTCTTTGATAATCTTTTCAATTTCAGTTGCACGGATGTCACGCACGCCAAACTCAAAAATGGTGTAAAGACCGTAAAGTGCAATCACAGTGCATACGGCTAAGGCAATATATCCCTTCAGTGTGAACCCATCAGGGAGTGGTTCCGGTTGCTTATATTCACCATGCAAGTCCAAGAAGTTCTTTGTATTACCAGCAGCGTTGCCCTCGTGTGGTACATTGGAATTCTTACATATGTTGACTTGGTTCTCTGGGAGCTTTATATCAATCATATCTGGTGCCTCAATAAGAGTGATCGCAAGACCCTGTTCAAGATGGAAGTCTAAATGACAATGGAAGAACCAAACACCCGGGTTGTTAGCCGCAAATCTGAGAACTAAATACCCATTACCCTCAACGAGGACAGTATCTCTCATAGCAGGGAATTCAGGCTTTTTGGTGTTGTCATCAGGGTTGTAATGAACTGGGTCTTCATAAGCTGGTGATCTCTCAATGATCTGGAATTGGTGACCATGCAAATGCATAGGATGCTTATTGTCATCTTCGTTATTGATGACAATTTCTACAATCTCACCTGCACTAAGAACAAAGCTATTGGTGTTGGATCCATAAATTCTGGCATCATTTTTCAAATCGTCTGGTGCGCTCAATGCAGTGAGTAAAGTTGGAACCTTTGGTGCCACATACGTGTGCTGGTTGAAAAATGCGTAGTTCACACCATCGCCAAGATTCTCCATGTGTAAAACTAGTTCAATTCTATGGTCAGGGTCCGGGAGAATTGGTCTTGGCACAAAGGGAACAAGTGTAGTATCATCGAAAGGTTCGAAGGAGTCTTGGTCATCAACCCATTTTGGCATCGGTGGATTTGGAAGCTTTTCATCATACTGCAAATACGTTATCTCGTTATATTGAAGATCAGAAGGTAATACATCGAGCATGGAAATATCGAAAGATGTAATAATTGCAATATTCTTCTTCACTTTGGCGTCTTTGGATCTAGTCTTGAGCAAGATACTCATCCTTTGACCCACAGTCAAGTATATCATATCTGCCTTTTGTGGCTTGGTGTAGACACCATCAACTTCTATAATCTCAAACTCGTAACCTGGAATGGAAAGGAATTGGGAGACCATGATACCGACATTGGCGATTCTTATCAGATAAGTAGTATCGTAATCGATGTTCATCGTAACATTTCTGGAGTCATTGAATAGCATGTTCTGAGGAACAGGCTCAGCGCCCGTTGGATTATATCTGGTCAATTGTCTTGCAACTAGCTCAGAACTGGATAAATGATACCAATCAGAAACACTCCATACTAATTCTTCATCATAGTTGTAGTTCTTCTCTTGTTCATTATCGTGAACAACCAACACTCCTCTGAGGCCATCACTATATTGTGATCCACTGTGACTATGATACCAGTAAGTACCAGCATGTTGTAGGATGAAATCGTATACCATGGTATCACCAGGACTTATCGGACATTGTGTAACTCCAACAGGTCCGTCCATATGATTAACGCCCTTCATCTTCAGTCCATGGAAATGCAATGACGTTGTAGATCCATCATCAAGACCATTGTGTAAATGTAAGATGACCCTATCTCCGACGTCAAATTCCAGAGTTGGTAAGGGCCACGTACCGTTAAATGAAATGACTTGACGTGAGAAAACACCATCGGGGTTTGCCGTAGTGTATTCAACATTGTAGTATAGCTCATGAGTCTTCGGAGCCGACGCCCAACAAGCTGTAAACAAAGTTAGCAGAGTCAGCACTATTTGCGTTTGATGGTGAAACATGGTGCTTGCTCTGGTGAAGTATGCCAAAATGGTGGAAAGGATTGTGGCGTGTATAGGGGTCCTGTCCGGTCTGATGCGTGCATTATCCATCTACTAGGCAAGATCAGGATCAAACCTTCGAGGAAAATGAAAAAAACTAAGCTTTTCGTTTCTCATTTCTCGCCTTTCTAATGGTCCGATACCCACTGTGAATAGAATGAACTGTGGAGAGTGGGTAGCGGGAAGTGTAACTAAGCTCCTTGCCGTTGTAGAACATCAACCACGCAGGCGTCACAAGGATGAAAGAGTAAATAGAAGGGGTTTGATTTATATACGTGTTATGTTTGGGTTATAGAAAATATCGGGGTCGATGGTAAGTAATTACACATGGAGATGTGGTAAAATTTGCACTAACCTTTAAACTTAACGGGTTGCCATAGCCTTGGTGACGACTCTCTTAAGAGCTAATTCAGCCTTTCTTAATTCATCAGCAGATGAGTCTTCGATTTCTAAAGCTGCTAAAGCGTCAGATAATGCAGCTTCAATCTTAGCCTTAGAACCCTTCTTGATCTTTGCAGATAAGACTGGGTCAGTAACGGTACCTTCAATGGAGGTGACGTAAGCTTCCAACTTTTGCTTTTGTTCGTGCTTCTTGGAGAATTCTTCATC
>JAMYHI010000494.1:0-11790 GCA_025531525.1 Pichia sp. P7020A | reverse complement strand
TTCACTTCTTCCTTCACTGCGGCAGGTTCGTCAGAGACGACTTTTTCGTCCTTTGCCTTCGCTTCGGCAATGTTGAGTTGTGCTAAAAGGTCTGCAGCGTCCTTCTTTTCAGCCATGATGGTTATATCTGGTATGTGGTGGCTGTAAGTGGTCTTTTTGTAGGACCCAGGAGAAGAAGTGTTGAGTTGAGGTAGTGAGTGTTGGCGAAAAGTTGTTGATCTTTTGGCGTAGGGCGTAGGAGCGCCGTCCGTCATTTTCCGACTTCTCACTTCTCATACTCAACACCACAAACTACACAAACTACACGCAATCCACCTCAACCTTGCTTCAGCCGCCACAAACAGATAATTACATTGAACAAAAAATGGCACAGGTGACTGTGAGATTCAAAGCCATTGGCAATGTCGATCAGATACACCCGGCATCTGCGAGTTTCCCCATCAATGCCCAGTACAAACAGTTACAGTTTCATGTGGCTGAGCAATTGAAACTGCCTAAATCACAGCCTATCTGGGTGTATGTGGGCAACGCGTACGTTCCAGATCCCGAGTTGCCATTAATAAGTGTTCCTGGCGTTGGCACTGGTAGTGGAGAACTTGTTGTATCATATTCTTTGATTGAAGCGTTCGGCTAAGTACGGTACAGTGAATCTATAGGTGGTAGTGTTCGTTTCGTCATTATAAAATAAGTGATATGAGGTATGATGCGTTAAGAGGAAGAGGATGTGGTATGTATCCCAGTGACATTCATACTTTGGTGTTACTTTTCTTCGGTCATGGATTCCTTGACAGTTCCGTTAGGAGCAAGAATCTCAGTTGTCTCCTTAACACGGGTGATGCCATCGCTGCCGGTGATTTTCTCAACAGTGTGCTTCTTCACATCACCGTTATCTAAAGTTCTGATCTCAGTAGTCACTTCGGAGGACGTGGAAGAGCCCCAACGCTGGTCAGGAGGTGAGGAGTAATAGCCCATTCCGGAGAACTTTTCCATCCTCTTCTGTCTCTCTTGTTCCATTGCACGGCGCATGCTTGCCTGCCAACCTAGCAAGTCTTCCAAATTGCGAAAGAAGATACCGTACTTGTGATCCTTGTCTGCTTCAATATCCTCTCTCGATAAGAGTTCTTTGACAACATCTTCGCCAACTCCAAATGCATTCTTCTCACCCGTTCTGTAATCGTATGGAATCTTGCTTTTGGGGAAAAGACAGTGCCATAGTCCGTGTTGATCCCATAATGGTAACCCTTCCGCTTTGGAACATTCATCGTAAATCTCAGGTGATGGGATGCCCTTGGAGATAATCTCGTTCGGCTCCTTGCTAATTCTAGCATATGGCATGAGTCTGCCAAATGCATTGCTGGTTTCATCCTGGAATACATCCAAAAGTGATCCAATACCACCATGCCAGTCACGAAGTCTATCAAAGGCACCTGAAGCTAAGTCATTGGTCTTGGAAATGGTTCTGAAAAGAGAATCTTGAAGTCCGTCAATAGGGGACGTGCTCACGGAGTTGATCTTCACGTCACTTGCGTCGTCGCCGTTGCTCTGGCTCTTGATTTCGGATGGATTGTATACACCCATAGTTGTTGCTGATTGTGTTGTACTTTGTACGCTTGGGGATAAAGAGAGTCTACGGAAAAGAAAGAGAGGAAAAGTCAGGACGGACACTCCTATAGGCGGGAAGATCGGGGTCGGAAGCTGAAAATCGAGGGCTTAGCACTCACTCCATCTAGCCAATAAAGAAGGTTCTCGAAGACCTTAACTGCAACCTCAACCTCAATTTACGGCGAGTACGCCTGCACAAGTTGCCCGTAGTGCGTGCTGAGCGGCGAGCTACCAACAGTCGTGTCCAGAACAATGGCCACCTGCTGGAGATTCACGTAGAGAAAGAGGTTCTTCCGCTCAGAGGAGAGCGTGTCCGCCAAGTGCACTAGCCCCTTCTCGTAGACACTAGAGAGTCTATTCACAGACTGGCTTAACGGACTTTGTTCGGCAGCACCTTTCAGAAGCTTCGCCAAGCCAGATAGAACTGTACCAAATGACTGTGTCACTTGGAGTGGCACCTGGATATTGTTTTTGCTGCTCACAACACTCTTGATGACAGAAGTGGAATTCATTGTGTTGTTCAAACTCGTGCACAAGATATCCATGTCCTTTTGCAATGAGGGCCATAGAAGCATCAATTGAGTGTCAAGATAACTCTCTAGTATTTCTGGTAAACACCGGTGTTGTACCTCAAACTGCATATTGTGAACTCTTTTGATGGTATGCATTATACCGAAATAATCACCGCTGCATTGCCCTAACAAGAATCTAGTGAAGTTTGTACCCAGTTTAAAGACTGGATTGAATA
This sequence comes from Pichia sp. P7020A, assembly GCA_025531525.1. NCBI lineage: Eukaryota > Fungi > Ascomycota > Pichiomycetes > Pichiales > Pichiaceae > Pichia > Pichia sp. P7020A. The sequence goes on along the minus strand of JAMYHI010000494.1, from coordinate 9,440 downwards.
TCTGTTTTAGAGTCGAGCACATTTCTTCATTATCGTGCATCAGAAAGAAGTCTACAATGAAGGTAAACTCAATAGTGGCATTGTCCATCACGGAGGAGTTCAAAAACTGGAAGATTTGTTCCATGAAAAATTTAGCACCAGATTGTCCTGCAGTTTCTGCAATCTGTGCAAGTATGGCGTATTTGTTTCCACTTTCATCTTCCATCTGCTCAAATCTTCTAGGGAGATTGATCAGGTACTCATTGATCACATTGCTATTGTCAAGCATTAAACTCGTTGATGTGAAAGAGCCTGAAGCTGATGCCGACGTTGAAGTTGAGCCATGATTATTAGCTGGTTTGGATCTCCCTGATGCACCCTTTCTCTCCTCAACAGTATCGTAATCTGAGTCCCAAATTCTCAATCCTTCTAATGAACTTATATACTTGACAAAGTTGAAGTAATAGTACCATCTCATGGTATAGATGTAAGCGGTTTCTAGCTCCTTGGCCAATTTGACATCCTTTCTCTGCAAGAACTTGAAAATGTCCTTTACCTTGAGTAAGCGTCTCTGAACAACAACACTAGCCGCATTGCTGGTACGCAAATGTTTGATTGTTTCAATCATAAACTTCTTGATCCTGCTAACACATTTTAGTTCCAGCTTCTCCACCAATTCGATAATCTGGGAAACGTCTTCTGGATTATACTTACTGCCGGTCTGTTGCAAAATTTCCTTCTTCTCTAGAAGTATCGTCAATTGCAAAACCCAGTTTTCATTGATCTTCCCTGTGCTTAATGTCCTTATGCATTTTGGAGATATCAACAAATCATTGAGAACTGGTGTGAGCATCCCATCAAGCCTTTTACATTTGTCAATGTCTTGATTAAGCCCGTGAAGTCTAGCTTGCAAGACTTGCATCTCGTTGGACAAAGTCTTTAAATTTGACTGGAAATCGTCGATGTATTTGTTTAACGGTTGAAGTAAGGACAAACTTGTGTCAACGCTGTCTTGCATGATTTCAATTGCTCTTTTCTGATCTTCTACATTTATCTCTAATAGTTGCTGATTCGATATAGCATTTGTAGTCGGCCCTTGTGGTACTGATACTTCTGCTTCTCCTGCTGCTGTTTTCGCAGCAGTCCCATCATCGTTAATATCATCATCGGTTATATCGATATCAAAAGACGGGTTCCTGTTGAACTTTCTATTAAGATATTCAATTCTCGACATTGTGGCAATCATACTGCCGTTACTAGCTGTGTTATTGCCATTAGCATTCCCATTGCCGCTATTCCTGTTGTCGTTTCGACCTGCAGCGCTGGTTGATACCACTCGACGTTGTGTCTGCGTCTGTGTTTGGGTTTGGGTTTGAGGGAGGCGCTGACCTGGATGCGGTTCCGATATGGCAGAAGAACGTTTGGAGATACTGTTTCGATGCACTGTAGTCATTGATGGTTATGAGAGTGTATGCTATGATCTATGCTCAATGAGTAAGCTAATGCTGGAAGAAAAGAGCTTGAACCTCGTACTTCGTATCGTAACCGAAAAGTGTACTTGGAAGTTCATCAAATTCATTTAACGAGACATGTCTTTCGTTACTGGATTACTTCCTTCGTTTCCCTTTAGTGCAGGCAATCGAACACAGGACGATGGATTCAATTCAGAAGCATTACACGAAGAGTACACATTGCGGTTATTGCCACCAGAAGAAGCCGGTGGAAGAATCATGGGCATTGCCATCGATTTCGAAACTCATGCAAGGCAAAGGATATTGCAACAGCGGCTCTTTATCCTTTGATGAACCAGACTTGCCATTGGAAGAGTATCAGAAATTGATCAAGGATGGCTGGAGACGCTCTGGATCGTATATGTACAAACCAGATATGCTTCGTTCGTGTTGTCGCCATTACACCATACGAACGAACTACGACATGTACATAAATGGCGGCTTCTTCACCAAAAATACAAGGAAAAGTCTGAGGAAGTTTTACAATCACGTTGATGCGCCGACACCTAAACAAGCGGCAGGAGCAGATCTTTTGAGCCTCTATAAAGCTCGTGATGGCAAAGGATCTTTTCAGAGTGTGCTGTTACCGAATAACTTCTCTATGGAGAAATTTGAATTGTTTAAAAAGTACCAAATGGCAGTTCATAATGAACCTGAAGAGAAAGTGACCGAATACTCCTTCTACAACTTTCTCTGTGATGACGCATTTGAATCAAAGGATAGTGATTACGAACGAGCTGATTGGACAGAGATCAACAGGGAATGGAGCAGTGGAGTTGTGGGACCTCACTTGCAATCTTTGCGCGGTCCTATTCATGAATGTTACGTGATAGATGGCCAGTTTTCAGCAATATCGGTTCTTGATATCCTTCCTGATGGTATCTCTGCCGTATACTTCATATGGAATCCGGAGCTGGCACATCTTGGTCTAGGTACCATCAGTGCCGTGCGTGAGATAGTAATGGCCCAAATACTGGGCAAAAGCCATTATTACCTGGGTTTCTACATCCCCGATTGCCATAAGATGGTCTATAAGAGCAAGTTTGGCGGAGAGATCAGGAACTTTGGCAGAGCTCCAGATGGCAGTGATCCGGAATGGATGGATATCGCCGTGGCCAACAAATGCACTTCTTTCGTCAGTGGACGCTGGGCCGTTTTCGATACCAACGGCAAAGACGTCGCTGAAGAAGAGTATGGGGCCTTGGTGGCAGCAGAACCGTCCAGTTTCCGTGTTGTGGACAAGGCCTGTCTCTTCCCACGTCCTGCCGTAGTCCCATAATGTCCCATAATGTAGTATGTGTATGTAGTAGAAAGTAGAGTAACTCCGATTTTTCATCGTTTGGTTTGACGAATCAGATCTTAGATAGCCAGCTCTTCTCTTCAGAGTCGAGTTAATGGTACGCTACTTCTCATTTCCCTCTTGCAATTGCCGCTGTATTGCTGTTAGGGTAGAACACACACACACACTGTACGACATGGTGATGCTTGGCGTTATTCGTCTACCTGGGAAGTTACCAGTAAGGGCTCTCTCTGGCGTGAGATACGGCTTTAGATCGTTTGTTTCTCCAAGGACCCTCACGCCAAGTCTATTCGGAGCTAGCAAGTATGTCTTATCATCAACTGTTGCATTGAAACACTCAATTCGTCTATTGAATACCACTCCTTCAAAAACAGATGCTGCTACCGGTATCACTATACCACCGAAAACCTCTGTAAGCCCTTTCACGAAGGAAGAATTGGAGGATGCACGTATACAACGTTTGAAAGGACTTGGTATATTGACCAAGTTCCCGGAGAAATGGATCCCATATATGGAACTAATGCGTATTGAGAAGCCAATAGGTACATTGTTGTTACTATCACCATGTATGTGGTCCATAACTATGGCTGCATACATGACTAGTGCGCCGATATTGTCAACACTTTGGATGCTTACCGTGTTCACATTTGGTGCGTTCGTCATGAGAGGTGCTGGATGTACAGTCAACGATATGTGGGACCGTAACTTGGACAATCAAGTGGCGAGAACTACGGAGAGACCTATCACATCTGGAAGAGTTTCCATGAAACAGGCTAGTTGGTTCTTATCTGCACAAATGCTTGTAGGTTTAGGTGTCCTTCTACAGTTACCTCTGGATTGTTTCCTTCTTGGTGCATCATCTTTGGCCTTGGTTGCTACTTACCCATTTTTCAAGAGAGTCACGTACTATCCACAAGTCGTTTTGAGTGCTTGCTTCAATTGGGGTGCACTCTTGGGATTCCCTGCCATGGGCGTCTGGAACTGGCCCGTCATGATCCCACTGTATCTCTCTGGATTCTTCTGGTGCATGCACTATGACACCATCTATGCACATCAAGACAAGAAGTTTGACATTAAGGCGGGTATTAAATCTACTGCACTTAGATGGGGGACCAACTCCAAGACCATTTTCAACGGTTTATCAACTGCGCAGATGGCATGTTACTTGACCAGTGGTTTCCTAGCTGGTATGGGTCCATTCTTTTATCTTGGTGCAGCTGTTGGAGGTTACAGACTATTCAGCATGACTAAGAAGGTTAACTTAGACGACCCTGCAAACTGTTGGTACTGGTTCAAGGAGAATATCAATACCGGACACGTCTTCTGGCTCGGTATCTTGATGGATTATCTATGGAAGATCTTCATTGGTTGATGAGAAAGCAGTTTAGATTTAGAATAGATGTATATGTATGCGCTATACAGTGTAAACTCAAGAACCTAGAATAAGAGGTGCATAGAGAAGCAAGCCTCGACATCTCACCAAAGTTCGGAGAGTGAGTGCGTGTGAAGCAGTCGGACTGCTCATTAGGGTAGTGCATTCTGAAATGTTTTGCGCAAGCGTCTTTACTTCTTCGCTTCTCATGTCGGTACCACCACTATTACGGGATGGAATCCCTGAATCTCCGATCGTGCGGACAACTGATCGGTGGAACGGTCTGATAGCTGAGTTGCTTGTCGAATTCAATGAGGGCATTATGACGATCTGATACTGCAAGTTCAAGCTTTCGAGCTAATAATTGCAATGTTATAAGGGATAAGCACCAAGTACCTAGAAATCGGCCTTGGATTCTACCACTTCTTCCTCCTCCACGGGGATGCTCCAAGGTTCGACGTGGAAATTGCTCTTGCTGTTCTTGAAGGCAAATTCCTTCATTCTCTTCTCCATGAATCCCATACCCGAGAGCACAGGCACCTTCAGAACATCAAGGTAACCTTGCTTTATCTTTTCACGTTGCGTCTTGTACACTTTCTCCATGAGGACGTTCAATTCATGTGGGAATGGAACGAGTCTGAGTACAGCATCAAAGAGAAGAGCTTCTAGATTATCGAGCAATCCGTTGCTGTCTTCGTAGAGCTCACTGCTCATACTGGCCATCATTGTAATCTTCCCATTATATGATGCAACTATTTTACGCAATTGGAAAACGAACCTGGTCACTTCGTCCAAATCGATCATTTCTTCGCATCCATACACCATCGGGTTGAGCATGTAAGGTATTGCTATACGAATCATCTTCTCCTCATTTTTACCCTTTTGTAATTCTCGATCAACGATACTCTTGACTTCTCGAAGAACGTAGTCGTAACCGGAATCTAGAGAAACATAGCTGATCTCTGTAGCACCCGGGCTTGGTCTTATAGTGGTGGTGATGTCAAATTGGTGACAATATTCGGGGTACTTTGAATCCTCTTCACTTCTGTTATTACTCTCCTCTCTGTCCTTATTCAATTTGGCATCTTTACCATACCTCCAAGCAATCTTCAGCTCATTGCTTGCATTAATATTACTAACACTGATTTTCCCCTCTTGAGCCTGCACGAGCTTTTTCTTACGCTCTTTCCTGCCACCTGCATAGACATCGTACAACTCAGTTCCATAACTGGAATCCATTCCGATAATTATGCAATGGTTGACAATCTTCCCGGCACGTCTGTTTTGGATGATACCCTCACTGACGTAGTTTTTGACCAGCACGCCACTGAAGTCAGTGCTTCCGTCTTCTTCAACAAGCAGAGAGCAGTTTGTAGGAAGACCGCCATGAACGAGAACGGTGTCAATGTCCTTCGTACCCGTGGAGACACATTGAACATTCGAGAGGACAATTGATGGCTTGATACCTGGATGGTCGAACTCTCTCTTCTTTGCAGGCGCACCAAGAACAGTAGATGCAGTACTAGTCGGTGTTCCCGTACCTGATCCTGTCCCTGAAGCCACCACTGGCACCGGTGCCACTGTGGCTGGCTGTCTGAGCATTCTGTTAGGAACTATTCCAGCCGCTGGTATACCACCAGGTCTAGTTACGGCTGGTGTTCTATTTAGCATTGGGTTGAGTGGGGCACCTGAACTTGCACCTGCACCTGGTCCGCCTCTACCGGCAACGACATCACCTCTTCTCCTGAAGGACATGTTTTTCTGTGGTTGTTGTTGCTGTTGTGCTACTGTTACTTGTCCATTTTCTCATGAAAGAAGCGCCTCCAGTGATTAGTTGAAGTTAAAGTTTTGGAAACAGAAAAATTTACGTTACGCCGGAGAAGAGAAAGTTAACGCTATCACTCGATTCATGAATCACTCCATTTATGACAGCCAACTGCCACTCTTTCTCTAGCAGGACAGCAACAGAGCAGTACGAGCACTCCAGAGCACAGACAATGACGGCCGAACATCCAGACGGGCATGCACCGAGTGCACCTCCGCAAGCGACCGGTGCAGCAGCCGTTGATGGGGCGCAAACAGAACTTTCTAATCACAATCACAAGTCCCACTCAGAGAATACCAGCATTGTTGCCACGGAGAGTGAAGATGCCGGAGATGACGATGACCGCACATTATACAACGGAGACGGGTCTATGACAATGCCTGCCGTTGCTAACTATGTTATGGGCACGGATTCTCTTGAGGGGACCACTCTGAACGATGGGGAGAGTGGCGTCAAACACGAATACAATCTCCACAATGGCAACGGGAATACAAACCATGCAGATTTGGATATGGCGCACTTCAAACAGATGAAGTATAACCAGAACAAGCTTTTGTTGGATAGATGTATTAATGCCGCCTCCGATCTTTTTAGAGAGTTTAGAGACCAAAACGTGAGTTCTCCGATCCACTATCCTATTGAACAAATGATGAGCAGTAATGGCTTTGATTCGAAGCTTAACAATATTACTAGCAAAAGGGCGTTGAGATTACAACACCGAAGCAACAATGCAAATGCAAGGGAAGGTGAAGAGTCACACTTAGATGGTGATGTCAAGTTTGACATTTTGAGATTGGACCTGAAAATCGGGGCCATGAAATCTACAGATAGTTTGATAACGAACCTCGACGATTCCACCATCTCCATGTTACTCGTTGAGAAATTCAATCAGATATTGTCTCATTTGAGGAAGCTGAAAGACAGAGTTGACGACACGTCATCGAAAGTGTTGATTACCGGTGACTTGAACTCCGGTAAGTCCAGTTTCTGTAACGCTTTGTTAAGAAGAAACATTATGCCCGTGGATCAACAACCATGCACGAATGTTTTTTGTGAGATTGTAAATTATCAAGAGAACCATTCAATTGAGGAAGTGCATGCAGTTCCAATTGGGGCCACGTACAACATCAACGATCAGAATACCTATAACAAATTTCCTCTTGAAAGATTGGAAGACTTGGTCTATGATAGTGATAAGTTCTCTTTATTGAAGGTTTACGTTAAGGACAACAGGCCTACTGAAGAGAGTCTTTTGAAGAATGGTATCATTGATATCAAGTTGATTGATGCACCGGGATTGAACTTGGATTCTTATCAAACTATGCAATTGTTTTCTAGACAAGAGGAGATTGATCTTGTTGTTTTCGTTGTCAGTGCAGAGAACCATTTCACTCTCTCTGGTAGAGAATTCATTTCCAATGTCAATAACGACAAAAAGTTTACATTCATAGTGGTGAACAAATTTGACTCTATTAAGAGAAAAGATAAGTGTGTGGAGAAAATCATGCAGCAAGTTGGTGACTTGTCCCCCGAGACCCATAAGGATTCTGATGATTTTGTGCACTTTGTCTCTTCGGGTGAAGTTCTCAACAAGAAGAGCGGTGGCGGTGGTGGTGGAGATGGAGATGGAGATCCAGGTGATGGCGATGACGGCAATGACAGTGGCCATGGCAGTGGTATGCCTGATTTCGATAGGCTTGAAGCATCTTTGAGAAACTTTGTGGTGGGTAAGAGGTCAGTTTCTAAACTCTTACCTGCTAAGAACTACCTAAGCAAGATTTTCAGTGAGACTTTGACTTTGGTGAAGCTGAACATTGAAAATTACAACAATAGTAAAGAAAGATTAACAAAAGAGCTCAATGAAATCAAGCCTAAATATGATGAGATTTTGAAGACTTCCATCAAAGTAAATGAGAAAGTTATGAGTATCATTGACGAATGCTCGGATGACGTCTATGAGAACACGAGGACTAGAATCAATGGTAAGATCGATGAGTTTACAGCAGTGAGGGAGATTGACCAATCGGTAACTATTTTCAATATCGATCAGTTTATTCAAACAACGAAGTTGAGAGTTGTTCATGACATTCTCACAAGTATTGAAGATGCGGAAGATTACGGTAGATTGAAGACATTGCGTGGCATTGAGGAGATTCGTGGTCTAGGAAAGAAGGTTCTTGGTGAAGATCAATTGCCAGAACACAAATTCAAGCCTGAGAGTATGTACACGCATAAGAAGGATCATCAATTAAAGAATCAAATAAACATCAACTTTGAATTGCTTGATTTGGTGGACTTTGATTCCATCATTGGTTTCCTCAAAAACGTGCAATCCATTTTCAGCATTAGCAATTTTGGCAAACTGACAAAGATGAACAGTGACGAGATCACCATTGGCTCGATATTATCATCCAGCGTGTTCAAGACGAGTATTTCCAGTTTGCTAATTTTGTATGGTCCTAGAATAATATCCATTTTCACGGGTGTGAGTTCGATCATCAAACTACCTAAGATCATTACGATCACTACATTGGGATTCTGCATTGGGTATCCTATCTACTATGTGATCAAGGAATCTCCAAAGACTGTACACAAGAATATCATTAAGAAGATTAAGTCCAATTTGGTTGCTGATGATTATATCCATCTGAACAGTTTAAGAATCAGTAAAGAGGTTCGGAAAGTGCTCAATTATCCAGCAAAGGACGTCTCTGTCGGTATCAATGGACTCATTGAGAGAGAGAGTAATTTAAAGAGTAAGCTCGTGAGCAAGGTTAATGTTCTAAGAGGTAATTTGAAATTCTTGAAAGGGTTGGAGGAGCGCGTTGTTACGCAACAGGAGATTATTAACGGGTTCCAGCTTGACGTTGACTGATTGACACATTCGTCGCTATGATTGTGGTTGGTTGTGGTTGTGTTTATGGTTATGGGTTTATAAATCTGCTTTTCTTTTGTACGCCTTGTATATAGTTATCGTTCACCTTGAGTATTTAGTTATCAGTAGGTTATGGGTTATGAGAGAAATTTAGTGAGGACGGGATTTCACGTTTCTTCAGTACCGCCACTCACCATACCCCGTACTCTCTACAGACCATAGGTAAGAACTAGATAGGGCGTAACAATTCGCTAAGCCATGCTTACTGCTATTACCAGAACGAGAGCATTTCAATTAGGATTGAGATCGGCATCGGCATCGGCATCGGGATTACTGTCAAGGAGATGCCAATCCACTGCTGTGAAGTTGAACCCGAATGCATTGGACCTCCGTGTGGGGTTCATTAAGTGCATCAAAAGACACGAGAATGCGGATTCTCTCTACGTATCACAAGTGAGAATTGGCAGTGATGATGACAAGGATGTATTACAAGTGTGTTCCGGACTCGTTGGACTCGTTGCAATGGAACAACTTGACCAAAGTCGTGTTGTCGTTGTGAAGAATCTCAAGGCTAGTAA
>JAMYHI010000493.1:0-11874 GCA_025531525.1 Pichia sp. P7020A | reverse complement strand
ATCTTTTGGAACTCTTCAACGATGGTGTCCATTCTTGTGGTGGAGAAAATAAAGGAAGAATCCGCCGTCCATAATGACGATGGCGATTTGATTTCATCCGAAGTATTACTACTATGAAGAAGATGGAGACCAAGCTTCATGGAATAAATGAAACCAATCAAGATATCATTAAGATCGGAAAATTTCAGGTGATTTTCTCTTAGCCTTAGAATAAACTGAGATGCGTTCCTGTTGAAGTTATCAATCTGAGAATCAGCTCTGTCGGTCACCGTTTGGGCAGTTTCTAGTAAAAACTTGATATGTTTGTCATCCATATATGATGAAAAGAAGAGGTGCCACTCTTCAAATAACCTGTCTGCTGGAGCAGAATCGCGGAAAACTCTTGGAGCTTCGGTTATTGAATTATCATGAGGTTTCAGTAATAGTGAATCGGCCTTTATCTCACTGTCTCCAAAGTAGTTCTCTCTAGCTTGCTCAAATGAGCTGTAAATGTCACAAACAAGTGTTTGAAGCTTAACAAAATCATTGTAAAGAATATGATCAACAGCAGCAGGGTCATAAGCCGAATCTGGCATGTAGAGCATAATAAAACCACAAGATGCAAGTATGAAGCACTCACCTAAAGTCTTCAGCGATGGTTGATTGCCTGACACCAAAAGCACAGGAACAAAATACTTCTCAAAGACTTCAGAATAGGCAGTATAGCCTGCATTAACAAAAAGCTCGCCATACTTCTGTAAGGAATCTCTGTCACCGGCACTAAAATGAAGTTTTGCCTCGATAATTAGTTCCTCGGATTCTAAAAGTTCAGCATGTAGCAAGTGAATATGTGAAACCCACTTCTGGATTATATCAAAGAAATGGCTTGCATGATCGGCTAAAATATCATTTGAGTTTTGGACCAGTTGATAGATTAGAAACTTCAAGTCGTGAAGAGTCTGCTCGATGTTTCCACCCTCAGTCCTCTCAATACGAGATATTAACTTCATGTTAGCTTTCAAGAACTGATCATCAAATAAGGGCAAGTTAAGTTCGCCATCATTGTTCCATAGAGCCCGCAAAACATTGGGGTATGGCTTGAATAAATCAGTCTTTCTCGATTCAACCAATGCAAGGGTTGATTCCTTAGCAAGTAAGCTCAACGTCAAACTATCTTTATCAAGGTCTATTGCAGACTCTTCGTAAGTCTTTTGGGCATATCTAAAACCTAATATACTCGAAAATGTTTCAGTAAATGGATGCGCCCTTTTGAGTAAGAATTCGTTCGATATGTTTTCAAGATCACTGATCTTGCTTTCAATGATGGCCAAAACTTGGTTAAAATCGTCGTTTTGAGCCTTCTCAAGACATGAGTCAAACATGTCAATGAGAGTTCTGCGGAACTCATTGATATTTGTAAGGTTTTCAGGAAACTGTTCAAATGCAATTTCATCAAATCTCTCAGCAAGCTTCATCAACTGTTCATAGTTGCTCCATGCCACGGCAGTTTGTGGATAAGCGCTTCTGCAAGCGTTCCAAATGATGGTCATTGATGAGCCTCTTGTAAGCTTAAGCTCTTCGGTGAACGTTAGCGACATGGTACTCAAATTCTTCATCTGTGCATCACTATATTTTCCTTGGTTGATGTCAATCCACTTCACAAGATGATCATGGTAAACTCTGATAGCAGTATGATTCATGGTTGATGCTGCTAACACAAAGTTATTCCAAAGATCAAGAATTGCAAAAAGAGATTCGAATGTAGCAGGCTTCGCAAGAATCTGTTTGCTTTGGAAAATGAAAGTCATTTCTTCTTGCACAAATTCTAAAATGCCACGAATCCATCTATATGTGTTTATTCTCGGAACCTTTTTGATTTCTCTTCCAAGTGCAACTGCTATGAGCTGCTCCAGAGGGTTCAGAGAGGATGCACTAGCAGTTCTAGCCTTCTCGTGTAACTCAGTCATTAACGCAATAGCATCAGATAACATAGCCACATCAGCGAATAGGTATGACGTCTCAGATGACGTGGCAAACGGTGCGTAGCTTTCAATTAGCGGTAGTAAGAAACTGTTTGTTATAGGGGAAACAGGCTGCGTCTTATAGTCGCGTAGTCTGGACAGTGGTAACAGTGGTGATTTATTGAATGCTTCGCTGTATACTTCACCAATAGCATCGCATAAGCCTACACTTACCAACGTTCTGATCTTTTGGTTGATTTTGGCAAAATAAGTAGAGCTCAAAATCTCAGATGAGCCTGTAATCGAAGTGGAAATGTCAAGAGTAGCACTCAGGAGTGACATTGGAATAAACTGTAAAAATGCCGAGGAATCAAACGTATTTTTTGACCTGATCACGTTATTGTAGTGATCTAAAAACAAAGATGATTCCCATAGCATGCTATCATTAATGGAAGCAAACTTGCTCAATGGCATTCCTGCTGTGGTAATATCTAGAGCATGAAGTTGTTGATGAATTTCACTGTATCCGGAGGTGGCAGATTCGGTGACCCCTATGATTTTTTTATCGATCGAGGAGGCTCTTACTTCCAGCTTCTCCACAAACACTTCCACAGATCTGTTCCTCATAGCTCTTGAAAGCTCACCATACTTTGGATCAGACGTCAAAAATAAGCGGAAATTTGGATGCGTTTGGATGATTCTAGGGCTCCCATCATCGTTAGTACACTCATTAATAACAAGAGAACCATTAGTTTCAAGCAAGGAGTTCAATCTGTCCAACACAGAAGGATTACAAAGGTTGGCGTTATCCAGGATGAGCCAATAACCTTTCTCCACAGCTTCAACCAAAAGACCATCGAACCATTCAAAGTTAACATTAGTTTCTCCGGAGCTGATTGTAGTGTAGAGTTTGGTCAAGTCACTGATGAGTCCCTTTAGTTCTTCACTGCTGACAATATCATTGAGCAGATTAAGATCCTTGATAACATGAGCAACAATTTCGATTGTAAGTCCTTGTTCATTGATGGATTTGATTAGTTTAGTTGCAATCTGTAAAATAACTGTACTTTCATTGGTTGATAACTGTACATTGACTGCAGTTATATTCAAGAGGATTTCTAAGATCGCGGTAGCATATCTAGAAAAAGTTCTTGTATGATCGGCCTGTTCATATCCACCTAGGATGTCCATGCTGTCAATATCACTATTCATTGAGAATTCATAAATCTTGGAACCAACCACGTCAGCAGCAAATTTAATCAAGTCAGATTTACCAGATCCGGAGCCACCGACCAAGATCAAAGGATACGCCTGCTGGATACAACGGAAAATAGTCTCCAGGATAGGAACATTGCATTGAAGACTCGAGATGTGACCATTAGACTGATACTGAATCAAGTCATTTCTGTCAATGATACAACTTTGACATTGAATACAATCACTTTGTAGGCGATAGTATGGATCTTTCTTCTCGATAGGACCAAAAATGGATTCAAATAGCTCCACTGCTTTGGCTCTATCCTTTTCAGATCTGAATCTCTGTTTGACAACAAGATCAAAGAAGCTAGAAGGTGAGATGCAGCCAGTGATACTTGGTGCGACGACTAGTGAAAGCCAGCGGAGGGTATCTCTCAAATTGAATTCCCATGGTGAACCCTGGGAGCCCCATTGTTTCTTGATGACAACTTGCTCTTCAAGTTTGGACATAAAGGATATCATCTTATCGCATAATTCAGTGTTCAACGCAGGATATAAATGATGCGCAATTAATCTCAAATCATATTCATTCAACATATCCACATAAACGACACTGAAACGATTGATGAAAGATTTTGGCAAACCCTTCCTTCCGCCACCTTGTAATTGTGGATTTTGGGCAGCAAAAACCTTGAAGTTCGGATGACTTGTGAATGACCTATCAAGCTCGGGAATATAAACCTCTCCTCTATGGTCAAGACATGCATTCAAACCTTCAAGAACTGACTGGGAAGCTAGATTCATTTCATCTAGAAGGACCCATTCACCCTTTTGCATTGCTCTGAGATATGGTGCATCTCTCCATACGAATTCGCCAGCCTTTCCGCCTTCAACAGGAGAGTCGGAACCAAATAAATCGATCAAGTCAGTCTGTTCGGATAAATTGATACGTGTCAGGCAGTTTCCTGTGGCCTTTGCCAATGCTGTAATCAAGGATGTTTTACCAACACCTGGGCTTCCTTCTAGTAAAATTGGCTTATGCACTTGAAGAGCTCTAATTACACGCATAGCATTGGAAGCTGTTGTTGGTGCCTCCAAATTGAAAGCATCAACTTGAGGTGCACTCTCTAATTTATCCACTGAGAAAGGGCCGCACTTCACTTCAGTGTCCAAAATCTGAACGGTACACTTCTCAGAATAGTACTGAATTAAGTCATGTTTGGCAAACTCAGAGAGCTTTCTAACATATTCCAACTTAACCGATCTCAACTTTTCTTCATTCTCGGCGAGATATGCTGTGGTATGCGTTCCTAAAGCATCAATAAAAACCATACATGATCCATGCAATAGGGATGGCATATCGCTGATACCATTTCCGTAAGAGGTATTGATAAAGGTGACCCATGCTAGTATATCTCTAAGAGAGATAACTCCTGAGGTAGCATCACCTCCTCCCAGCTTTTTTCCGTACCATTTGGAAAAATTGACAATAATGTCGGTCAGATGTTTGACACCATCTGCAAGTTTCGCTCTCACAATTTGACGAACATCCTCAAAATCTTCCATAGATGGAACCCAAATTTCAGTAAAACGGTTTCTCAAGGCTGGAGAAAGCTCTTTCTTACCATAGTCACCACCAGGATTCATTGTAGCTAAAAACTGGAAGCCTTCCTTGGCAGTGATGAAAATGTCATCGGAGCCTTTCTCAGCTAACAAAAGAGATCTTTCAGGCTCCAAAACTGAGTTCAATCTTTCCAAGACGGAGTCATCAGCTAAAGAAATCTCGTCTAACAAAAAGTAGCTGCCTGATTTGAGAGCATTAACGAGAGGGCCATCGCTCCACTCAAAAAGAGCATCACATTCGGTCTTGATCTTATTCAGCCTGTCGAGATTTTCTACATCAATCTCTTTGCTCGTTTTGACATCATTCCATAATTTCACAGCATCAGTATAAGACATAGAAGTGATATCTTGTTCTCTAACTGGCAAAATCTCTTTCAGCGCTAGAATAAATCTAAGTTGAAGTTCTGAACGATTACGTATTGGTCTCTGTGCACCTAGTAAGTCACCTGTCTCTGTATTTTGATGGGCATTCACTATGATAAGATCTTTACCGAAGAATTGAGCAATCATTTGACAAACAGTTGTTTTACCGCAACCGGTTTCACCAACTAATAATAGAGGCTCATTGTTTTGCATTGATACCATCACCAAGACAGCTAACCGTCGCATTGCCTTCGTCCAGATAACCGGGCCTGGCATGTCCAACAAAGCTTTCTCTTCAAGTTGAGCATAGTAAGCATCCATATCCAGAGTAACTCTCATAACTTTCTCTAATGCTTCCTTGACCACGATCTTCTCCTCAGGTCTTCTCACTCTTTCAGCTAACAGCATGTAACCATTGGCAGCTAGCTGTTCATATCCAACTGCTTCACGCTGAGCCCACCTGAAGAGATCTCTCAAAGTCGCAAATGAGTTCTTCTGCTCAAATAATCTCCCACCTTGACGTTTGATACTAAGCTCTTTATAAACTTCAACTATTTTCTTAGCATAGGTGGGAGCGATCTTACATCTTTCCCTCAAAATGATTTCGAGCTCGTCTTGCGGAATATCATCGAAATGAAGTTCCAAGAATCTGTTTCTAAAAGCCTTTGATAAAACCTTTCTACCTCCGTATAGTCCGGGAGGATTCTGGGTAGCGAAAAGCATAAAATCAGGGTGAGGTCTCACCACTTCTTGTGTTTCAGGAATAAGAAGCTCCCTGTTGTCGTCTAAAAGACGGTTCAAAGCTTCTAAAACATCGGTAGGTGCAAGGTTCAATTCATCAAGAACGATCCAATGACCTTTTCTGAGTGCTTCAACTAAAATACCTTCCTTGAAGATGAGCTTACCAGAATCATCAGAAACATAGGTTCCCAAATACTCTTGAAGATCAGTATGCTCATGGTTGTTGATTCGCACAAACTTGTGACCGGTAATCTTCGCTAGATAATTGATCATGGATGTCTTTCCGGCGGATGTGGGACCTTGAATAAGAACTGGGAAACGTCCTCCACTTGATGCACGCACCAAATTCATCATATTCTTCTCCACGAAAGGAGTCATAATATAATGCTCTTGTGGTTCGGGTTCTTCGGGACCTTTCTGCATCCAGTAGTGTTTGAACTGAATATATTTTTTCTCATTGGAAGATGGATCCGAAGGAATCTGAGAGAGAACTGACTTTACGTTTCTCAACCTACTTATAGTATATTTCTGGATCAATGGCATGAGCAATAGTTCTGATTTTGCATCGAGTAAGGTTAGCAAGGACATGCAAAAACCCTCATAAAGAGATCTTCTCATTCCGTAAATGGCCGATATATCACGAGCATATAATAGAGTTCTTGTCAATGTACGGATACTGAAATGAGGCTTTTGATTTGCACCATCCACAATTTGATTAGAATCTGAGAGTTTCTTTGCGGCCAAATATAGTTCAGCAACATCATTCCCTATCCATTCATCTGAAAGGGAATATTTTCCTATGTATTTGTCAATGATCATCAACAGATCTTCCATGTCCTGATCTGGAGAAGCAACGTAAATCTCCGTAAATCTAGATCGGATACTTTGTTGTAAGTCCTTCTTACCAACATCTGTTGCTGGGTTCATACAGCCAAATATACGGAAATCTCTGTGTGCTTTGATACTCTCCACATCACCCTTTTCTGATAGAAGCACACTTCTCTGATCTGAGTATTCCGCTAGCAAGTCCGAAATACTATCGAGAGTTTCAGGTGACGCTAAATTCATCTCGTCAAGGAGTAACCAATCTCCCCTTTTCACTGCATTAACCAGCGAACCTTCCACAAACTTAAAAACAAATGAATTCTTCATATCAATCACTTGCTTTTCAAAATTGTTGATTCTGGTTTGCATCTCGTTCCACTCCTTCATAATTTCGCATTTTTCGGTTGCATTTAACTTTCTCTTCTTTTTCTTTAAGTCTTCTTCGTCGCTTTGAAGCTCCTCTGACTCGGATGTCTCAAAAGTTGCCTTTGCCATTTTTACCGCTTCTTTCCAGAGACGGCAAACGTTTTTCCATTGGGCCTTATTGAAGCACTTTGACAGGAGCTTCAAAAACTGTGCATTATTCTTAGTGGAGAAGGATCTAGCAAAAAGTTGTTCAAAATCCTCTTGGAGAGGTAAGGCAATTGTCTTCGCATTTATAGGCTTGAAGCCACCTAGCAAATCGCCAACCTCGGTTTGTTGAGAAAGGTTGATGACGGTCAACTTCTTGTTAAGCATTTTTGCCATCTGTTGAACAACGGTCGTCTTACCTGTACCAGTTTCACCAACCAGCAAGAGCGGTTCACACATCGATATACCCACACCGATTTTCTCCATCAATCTTGCAGAATGGTTCGTAGTAGCAAAAGATGTAGTGTTTCCAACAGCGACTTTGTTCTGGTACTTATGCACTCCCAAAATTTTATGCTTTGTGAGATATGCACGACCAACCTTGATAGAATCCTCAAAATTATCCAGGGTTGGAACATGTTTGGCAAGTTGTAGGTCTATCCTAGATGATGGAACCTGAAGTAAGGAGCCAATTTCTCGGATAAGAAACACGATTGGATCTCTTTCAACAATTGCACTAGTAAAACAATCAATGGCCTCTTGGAAAACTGTATCGAAAACGTCATCGTGAATCAGGTCCTCAGCAGTTTTGATGCCGCTGTTCTTGAATAGATGCTCACATCTCCTGCAGAACTTCATTAGGTCCCGGATAGAGATTTGTCTAGGCTGTGCTCCTTTGTTCATGGAAACAAACTTTCGAGAGTCGCAAATGGATTTGACAGCAAAATAGCAAGATATGAATAGATTGGTGTAGCGGGATAGGAGAGAGAATTTGTTGTTTAGTATGACCTTCAAGTCCTTTTCATCTAAGTCTGGTAGATGTAAAACTTTCCATAACCGTAAACCAATGATATCAGGAAGATGGCATTCATTATTTTTTGAAGGTTGTGATCTCACTGTAGATATGAGCTGGAAACCATTACCTGCTTTGAGCACTTCACCTCTAGACGGCAATGTGATCTCTCTATGTTCAAGTAATCCCATGAGAATGGATAAGACCTCATTTGGTGCTTTATCAATATCTTCAATGAGCACCCATTTTCCTTCCTTAACAGCGGTAGTTAAAACACCATTCTTCCACTCGAAAGTTCCAGGTTTCGTTCCTGAAGTGTATGTTCCCAATAGGGTTTTTGAATCTGTTTGTTGATTGAGGTGGATCTTCACAAGATTATTGGTCTCTTCAATATGAAGTCTCTTGGCCATCTCGTCAACCAAGAATGTCTTACCACTTCCCGCTGTACCAACAAGGAGAACTGGTGTTGAGGTTTTGGTGTATTTAGCAAAGGATCTAATGGCTTCAAGTGATTTAGGAACAGGAACAAAGTTCGAGTCATTCGACACTGAACGAAATTGTGGGATCTTCAAAGAGGTTAAGTTTGGTACCATTATTCCCGAGATGATACTCACTCCAGGGCTCAAATCACCCTCATTGAAAACTATAGTAGATAAAGACTCGACAAAACAATCTTCCAATGAAGGTAGTTTAGATAAGTTAGATAATCTTTGTGTTTCAATCAATGACAAATATTTGAAGTTGACATTGAAATCGCCATCCAGGGTTCCATTAAGATCAGACTCGTCAATTTTTTGCTGTATCATTTGGTTTCTTGCTTCTTCCGAAAGGAACAAATATTTGGACAGAAGTAGAATGGCAATAAATTTATTGATTTGATTTGAAACTTTATCTGCAATGATAGTATGAAGTAGCTGAGGGTCAATGAATCTGAAGAACTTTTGTCTGTCTGCTGAGATTAATCTATAAAATGCGAGGAGGAGATCTTGTAACTCGGATTGGGAAATTGCAGAAACGCAGTTCTTCAAGGAAGAAAAGAAATCTCTACTCATGAGAAAATGCTCAGTCAAAATGGATATTTCAAAGTTGAAGGTTTGTATAAGGGCTAGGGTAGACAGAACCTTGGTACCCTCAATTAATATATCGATATCGTTTTGCTTTAGGTAAGTCCTTTCGATAACGGGATTATGAATCAATCTTGCACAAAGTTCAATGATGAGCGGTTTATACGTGAATGAATCACATGTGGTTACACTTAGGTCCAGTAAGTGTTGTGATAACTCAGTGAGATTGTCCTCATTTGAGATCGCTTTATTATAGTTGTAAAATGGTGGAAGCGATTTTTTAGTGTAAAAGCTTTTGAAGGCGGTATACACCTCCATTGACTTCTTGAAGTCGACAATTAAAGTATTGTCTGCAGGTATCATAGCTTAATTCTTGAGTAATGAATGGTATAGATCGGGATTGGTGGTATAGGTTAGTAAGTCTGAACATATAGTTGGATCGTAATCTTCTTCGATTGAAAATCTTGTAGGATTAAAAATGACGTACTTCTATTGCACGGATGTGTATATAACAACAATGAAAGCACGCACGCAATATAGCAAGTTTTCTGTTTTGGCAGATGCTATCGTGGCTAATGTGTCTTATTCCAGCACGCAGGATCTAGGATGCAGCGACTTGCAAGAATATAAGGGTGGCATCAAAAAAGCAAGAAATTTTTTCAGTCTACATGCGTTTGATGTTGCCTTAGGAGAAAATATTTAAAAAGTGTAAAGGTTTCGCTATAAATGTTGATCTCAATGCCATCCC
The DNA here is from genome assembly GCA_025531525.1 of Pichia sp. P7020A. Classification (NCBI taxonomy): domain Eukaryota; kingdom Fungi; phylum Ascomycota; class Pichiomycetes; order Pichiales; family Pichiaceae; genus Pichia; species Pichia sp. P7020A. The sequence continues at coordinate 2,010 of JAMYHI010000493.1, read as the reverse complement.
AGTCTAATCTTTGGAGAAGAGATCAATGAGGTTTGGAGAAAGGGTGCCCATCTTGTTCCAATAAGTGTCTAAGTATTCATTACGATCCACACAGCCCGAGGCTGAGAATACAGATTCCAATAATGAGTTAAGGGAAGCGATTGTAGTTTACTGTCCAGATTCGCCACGCTTTGAGGTCCATTCCGCCGAGCCGCTTTGTCTGGGTTTAAAATTGTCATCAACGTCTTTTTCTACCTTGATAGAATCTTCGGTAGTCTCAGGCCGACTGCTCCAAAGATCTGCCATGATGTGTGATGTTTCCCGAAGCATATCCATCTTCTCCAATTGCGATAACTTTCGACAGTTTAGCAGTGCCAAGAACCTTTGTAAATCCTGGTCGGATATCTTTTCTCTAGGAAGTTGCTGATCAGGTTTATTTTTACCAATGTATTTAGCAGACACATCGAGGATGTAACCTCTCCCGACCGCAAAGACATATGACATTTTCTTGCCCCATCCATCAGAATATAGTAGTGGTTGATCGTATGCGTTCTCGCAAGAGTCGAGATGTATCCACCTCCGAAGTTTGGAGCTGTAATATTCACACCACACATGATCTTCCGCATTCCATATATATCTTACGTCAATATCAAGTGACCTTAATATTGCAATAAAACAATTGTTCCATTCCCCACAGCGCCCTCGACGTTCTCTCAAAAGATATCTAATATCATTGTATCTCGGGAACTCGATATGAGAATTGCACTTCATACATTGGTACACTTCAACCGTATTTGCTTTACCTTCAAAATGATCAGGTTTGAAGGGCTTTGCTACACCTAGCATTCGTATACTCTCTTGAACGTCATTCTCACAATGGCGACAATCTGCCTTATTGACCCACTTAAAGAATTCTTCCTTGAACCATCGCAAAAGCTCTTTAACAAGTTCATCTATGTAATTGAATTCCGAATCCTTCTCTTCTTCCTTTTCACCAACTTTATCATACACTCCTGATGAAAGCACAATATCAATTGCGGCGTTTCTTTCCTCGTCGGTAAGTGGCGGTAATAATGCTTCGAGTCTGGAAATCTGCATGAGGAAAGCATTACCTTCTAGCCTTTTCAAACCTGGATAAGAAGATATTTCAATATGCCATGCTTGCAGTGACTTTCTTCTGCTTTCGTATATGGCATTATCAATACGACTGATAAATGACATGTCTGTTAGGAGGGGGATTTTTGTTGACATGGTATGGTTTCTATACTTTTGCCAGTTTTCAAAGCCAAATAAATGCCTATGTCTACTATTTGTAGCCTGAAAGATGGTTGTAGTATATTTGAGCAAGAGTAGTGACGTTGTGTGTATCAACCGTCAGCTGCTTGTCGCTCGAATCTCGTACAGTTCGATTGCCTGCATGCAAGTCATACATCGCGTCTGGATTTCTTTACCGGTTCTACTTCTACAATCGCACTCCATCTCATTATCAGTAATTAGGTAAAAGGAGCATTTGTGTTCCCACACTAACTCATCCGCATAAAGCGGGCAAAGTATCTTCTTATCTCTGGGGAGAATTATGGAGGTGGCTCAAAAGGTAACCAGCGGTGGAAACGTCAGAATGTTATCCCAACAGAAAGACATCTACGGCGCCATTTTGCCGGACATCAACACCTGTCAAAATGAGTCTGCAATTGATGCAGACGACAGCGAAGATCAAATAGTGGATATTCAACACCTGAAAATATACGGCTACCTTATAATAATTTCAGCATGGCTCATGTTCATCGTTTCCGTCGGTACGATACTCAACTTGTGGGATTGGTGCTTCAAGGTGCGACCGGATTATTTACGTCAGTTCGAAGAAATCCCGTGGATGGCTCTCGTACTACAACAGGTGTATGAGCAGAATAAGGTTGTCGAAAATTACTATCTGCTATGTTTTGTTTTAAACTTCGTTATTCTATGGATCTGGGCAGTGGTGTCTTGGATTAGTATGAAACTCTTCAGGCATAGTAAAGGTGGCGGTTCATA
>JAMYHI010000492.1:0-11918 GCA_025531525.1 Pichia sp. P7020A | reverse complement strand
ACTCTTCACTGACAAAAATTCTCATTTATGAGAACCAATATTTCACCTCAGCTACACTGCAGCTACACTACCTCTCCTCTACATATCTTATCTAGTACTTTATAGAGCTTTTGTAGCTTTTCCTTTAATACAGAAAACCATACTTAATTTGGATTTACCTACTAGACTAGTTGGACTTCAACAGTTGTTCCGTATCCTAAATACGTTACGTCGATATATTCATTAAGAGGGGTTGGCATACTTGAGTTTTGACAAGGATATAAAAAAGATATTTCAGTTCAGCTGGATCTAAAGGGGAAGACCATTCTGACTTCCAAAAATGAGAGGCACGTGACGTTTTTCTTCTGAACCGCGTCTATTAAAATGTATAAAAGTCTCTTAGTTGGTACATTAGCTCAGAGGTTTAGAGCATCGTGCTTATAGTCGTCTTAACAGAACGACTGTGCTTAACGCACGCTCGTTTCAAGAAACGCGATGGTCGCGGGTTCAATCCCCGCATGTACTACTTTTTTTTGACATTTGAGAACCTAAGGAATCTCCATTAGGTGTAATTATGATCAACGAGTTCAAAGGCTTAACTTTTTTCACCCATAAACAAGAAAGCCGGTAAAATAAACAAGAGGAGGTAGCATGTTGGTGGACTTACTGGCGGCCCTTTTCTGTTTTGTTGGATATGCATTGGCATTGGATAAGGATCAGATCTTTCAGAGCGATTGGCAAACGGTGCATGTCGGTGTGCCTTTTACATCCTTGCAAATTGAGGACCAGCTCATCACCTTATCCACAGAAGGTGTGTTATCTATACTGAATGCAACTACGGGTGATGTCTTGAATAGGTTCCAAAGCGAGGATGTGATGCTAGCGATGGATTCTGGACTGTTCAAAATCAATGATGATCAGATTATTTCGTATTTCAACTATGACGATGTGAAATATCCATCAAAGATCATCGCATGGAATATGACAAAGCCTTATGGTATAGTTGACAAAGAGTTTACTGTAAAGGGCAAAGTTTTATCAATTTCCGCTGGACCGGAGAGTATAGCTATGGTAACCGATGAATCCATCATGCTCATTCAAGATGGAAAACTTGAGATAATTCACCATTTTGAGACGCCTATTGAAAAATCACAGATTATGTACAGTCCCGTGGATGATAACTTTTATGTGTTTGTTGAATCGAAAGGAAACCACATGTACTCTACCCTGAATGAGTTCAGACTAAAGTCAGCTGATCAACTTCATCAACAATGCGATATCAAGTCTATGCGATATCATCCCTCCATAAATAACATATTGATTTGCAATGACAAAACCGCATTTGAATTTGATCAATATGATATAAGGATGATAAAAACAAAGGGAAATCTAGTTACAGAAAAGCTGATGGCTGATTCTCTCGTAAGTGGACCTATCAGCGAGATTCATATCATTGAGGATTATGTGCTCCTTGAATCTGACGGTTTGATGAGCTTATTCAATTATAAGACGACAGGATTAACTCCAAAAGTTCAATTTCATGCACCTCCAAGAGACTCTGATATTTTGCACAACCATCACTCTGTCTATGATAATTCCACGAAAGTTGGAACTTTCGTTGTAGCAAAATCAGGAATGTTGCAATACTACATAAATGGTGAGCTAGAGTGGTTCAGGGATGAATCATTTAACGAGATAGTAGATGCTGTGATTATCGATCCTAATATTGGTGCCGAGGTTGCTAAGCATGAACATGAGATGGAAGAAGTATCCAACTTTTTCCATTCATTTTATTTGAAGGTTATTTACTTTTACCACGAACTTTTCGGTAACAACAAGAAGTCACTTGATGACTCAGTCATTTTTGGGATGTCTAAGATAATGGTGACACTTACTTTGAACAATAAGATTGGCATCTATGATCTTGTCAAGGAGAGAGATGCGATGCAATTGAAAAGAATTTTCACACCATCCCTAAAGATCGACAAGCTTATCACCATTAACAATCAAGCCTATACTCAGTGTGGTGGAAACTTATATAAGCTTGATGTGAATAGTGGAGAAATGAGCTTACAACCAGGACAAAATGCGTTGCACTTGAAACTATCTACTTCAAAAACTTTCAATGATTTTGGTTTCTCCTCCGTTTGGGAAAAAGAAAATAACTTAGTTAAAGGACTGAGAATTGGCGAGGAACATAATTCTGAAACTTTCAAATACAGTCCAAACAATGCAGATATCATTTCATTTACCAAGCGTACTTATACCAACGAATACGTTGCTCAAAATGGTGTTATATTACCGGACAGATCTGTCCTATATAAATATTTGCTACCAAATCTGGGTGTTGTCGCTACACATAACAAAGCGAGCAACACAATAATGATTCAATTGCTGAACCTCATAACAGGTCAAACTTACGGATCTTTTACAAAATCTGTTGGAAAAACTTTCAACCCACAGTCAGATTTCAACCTTGCGTTTGAAGAGAACTTCATCATTTTCACCATGCCCGATAGCAGCAGTGCCATTGACACGCAAATATGTGTGATTGATCTCTTTGAGAGTTTGAAACCCAATGAGAAGATCACTGATGGTAATACAGCGTATTCTGCATTTGAAGATGTCATACTACCAGCTTTTGCATTTCAAAGTTTTATTATACCGGGTACAACTGTGCGTGCTCTCACCATTTCTCAAACTAAACACAATATAGCCTCAAAGAATGTGATCATCAGTACATCAACAGGTCAGGTGATGGTGATTCCAAAGATGATTTTAGATGGGAGAAGAGGTGGATTTATTGGAGATTTCAAGACCAACGGCGTTGAAGGCTCAGTAGTGGATATTGATGTTGACGCGATCACTTCGAGTGTTAGACAGATCAATACTAGCAAATATGCAGCTGCTATTACCAGTAGGTTTGCATACAATCCGTTGATTAATATTTCACCACAGGCAGTCTTGACACATTACAGGAAAGTTCTAGTTGATAGAATGAAAAAACCTTTACTGTTCACGGTGCCTACGAACTTAGAATCGACTACCTACGTCGTATTAATTGATGGTGATATTTTTGTCACTGTTCTGCGTCCATCTGGATCTTTTGATAAATTGACTAGCTCTTTCAACACAAAGACTCTCGTGGCGACTATTGTTGGACTTGTATTGGCAATATTGATAATCCGTCCAAGGACACAGAAGGCCAAAATTCTTGCAATCTGGGGGTTGTAATATTCATAGATTATGTATGCATAGTTAAGTGTATATACTATATTAGATTTTAATGAAGATGTAAAGGTATGCTGAAGGTACCCACGAACGACGGACGGGTTCTAGATTCTAGTACAAAAGGCTAATACATCAATGCAGCAGCGGTACTGACGACACCGAAGATCATAGCGACAACCATCACTGTATGATAGAACCATCTGTTTCTCGGTTTGCATAATTTGAGATAGAATGCACATGGTAGGACTATACAGATCAAAGTGCATAATGAAGATCCACTAAGTCCAATGATCTTGTCAAACTCTGGGTACAAAATACCGAGTAGAACAAACATCAGGTTGACACCAATTTTGATAAGTGATGACCCAATTTTGGTACCAAAGGTAAAATTTTTACCAGATGATTCCAGTTGTTGTGGAGTGATACCAAAGAGGAATTCGGTGATGTTTATTATTGGCAATGCATTAATTGGAGTCTTTGCCACTGGGATTAAGGAAACGAAAATACTCGCTAGAAAGTAGACAAATTTAGGGTAACCGGATGTCAATAGGAGTGATTGAGTGATTTCATTAAGAATGCCTGCACCAAACATGAAAAATCCAAGGTATGCCATTGCCGAATCTGCAAAGAATCCTATTGAATAAGTTGTTTTCAGACATTTCTCAAAAGCTTGTGGTTTGACCAAATCTGCCTTCAATGCAGGGAATAGAGAGTGAGAACCAAAGGGACCCAAAATGATACCATATGAGACAAACAAATTTGGCCAGGAAGGTGGTAACCAATTCATGGTAACTGGATCGATTAGGGAACCTGGAGCAGTCTGCTTGACAAGACCACTAAAGCAAATGAGAAAGACTAAGGAAATGGTCGATATGATTCCCACTAATGAAATATGAGATAGAACGTTCAATGGGAGGAAGGAAAATGGCGTCAAAATGACAAATGCAATCCATTTGAACTGAATCAATGAGATAGAAGGAAACAACGCATGTAAGGAGTCTGCAAATAACACCATTAAAGAAACGCCAACACCGAGAAGTTCCACTGTGAAGAGCAAGGATACAAAAAGTCTTGCCCTAGGCCCAAAAGCCTTATATCCGATGTCCGCATAAGTGCAGAGAGTCGGATCTGTATCCATACACTCTGAGAGTAGTGTTGCCGTCCAGTAAGTGATACAGACGGAATAGAGGATCAGGATGGTTCCATATAGAAGACCCGCGTGAACCAATGCTCTAGACAAAGCTAGTAGACCAATGCCGATGAGAGCATTGATACAGTTAAATATTGTCTGTGGAATTGTTGACTGTGGAGCAATCATTGTCAATTTCACACCATCATTGGTTTCAATCTGTCGGACAACAATAGAGTCTGCATCGTTAGTGAATACTCTTGATAGCTGATTGCCAGGTGCTGGGAAGACAGAGGATGCAAAAGAAGGTTGTCTTGAAATGACATAGTCGGTGAAAGTGTTATCATCGACAAATGAATGGTCGTCATCGACATCATCGAAGACGTTATTGTGCTGAGAAGATTCGGACTGGAAGTTCGGTCTCATACCAAACACGGTAGAAATCTTACGCCCCATTGGAGAAGGCCTGAATGTGGACGGATCAATCAACTCTTCATCATCCTTGAAGAATGATCTCGATGCCTTGATTCTTGGCTCAATGGAAATGGATCGGAAAGATTGTGCCCTCTGGTATGAATTTGAGAATGCAGATAAAGAGTTGGAAACACCGGGTGAGGCAACAGATAGGAAATAGTTGGATCGCTTCTGAGGTAATCTCTGCTCTTGTTGATGCTGTTGTTGGATTGGGATTGCCTGATAAGAAGAGGAGGAAAAGGACGTGCCTGCTTGGCGGTTGCCGTTGTTCCCAGCATGTGCTGCAGCCGCACCAAGCGGCGAGTATGCCGTTGGCGAGTCGCCCGCGCCCGCGCCTGCGCCTGCTCCTGTCATGGTCATTGTCTATCCTATGTTGTGCTGTGCTGTGCTGTTGTACGTGGCGATGTCGTGGTGGAATGGAAGTTCAACTGTAAGCAGCCCGTGTCCCGTCTCATCACTAACAATCGCCAATCTCCAATCTCCAATCTGCAGGGTGCAGTCGATTGTTGACTTTTCAGTTTTCAGATAGCGAAAAGCGATTAAAGCGGAAATTAGTAGAACGCGAAGTTTCCGCGGAATTTGGCCGTTTGTTCGGTGATCGATGGCCATGAAATTTGAATGTGAAGCGCAAGTTCGAGAAGGACAACACAGAGGAGGAGGAAGAAGAAGAAGGCAGATGGTGAACAACAGCGACGCAACCTACAGCCATCCCCAGGGAACAGGAGAACATGAAGGCGCTAGCTGCATTATTGACTCTGCTGCCACTTGCGGCAGAGCTCGTCTCGGGAGCGTACCTCGACACCGCGATTGCCCCAAAGACGACATTCACCAACACATACCATTCCGTCGCACCTACAGGTCTAGCGAAGAGAGAGGCTGAGGCCGAGGCCGATGCAAGAAAGGCCATCGTCAACAAGCAATGGTTGAAGGAGCAGTCCGAAAAACTCCACGGAACGTCAGAGGAGCCTCCTAAACCGTGGATCAGAACTATCCATGAGACGGTCGTTGAAGTTGTCACCCCCTATGTCGTTGGTGGTGTCACTTTTGCCGCTCCACGTCCAGAAACAACAAACAGTTTAGAACCATGGATATCCTTGAATGACGATGGGTTACCAAAGACCATCAAGCCAAGATTAAAGAATGGTAAGGTGGATAAGGGCTACCCCGATGTGAAAACTTATTTCCAAACTGCCACCACCATCACTCATCATCAACAAGATTTGAAGGCGCACAATCTGAATGAAGACGATGTTGTCGAGGAAGTGAAGATGATTGAGGAAGATGATACATATGTGCAATTGAACCCAATAGGAAGATGTACCCCCGATTTTTACTATAAGAGAGGTGTTGCCAACATGGAAAGTTCGGAACCATTCTGTAAGCCAAAGGATCACAGAAAAATGAGAGTCGGTCTCACATACTTCGTCACATGGTACACGCGTTTCTTTGGAGACGCAGAGAAGGTGAAGTTCCACTATGCATACGTCAATGAGAAGCATCACGATAAGGGCTTCGATAAAAGAGACCTCCTTGACAGTTCTCTCAAAAATGTTGATGCCGAACTCGAGGAATTATCAGGTAACGTTCAGTTCCACGGTGACGTACATGGTGCGTTCTATTCCTCTGATTGGATAACAAATGAAAACGGATGGTACAATATTGATGTGGATCAAAAATGGCTTAAGGGGAAAGTTTACAAAAAGGTTGTCATTGCAATGCAACCAGATACCGTTGCAGACGAAGATTTCTCCATTCTCGATGCACCACATTTTTTTGCTACTTTCCAGCTCAGGGAGAGCATAGGAAAGAACACCAAGGCTATGCGGAAACTCCAAGATCAAGCAGGTACCAATGATGACGTCTACTACATCATTGCATCCATTCCTACAATGGTGCTAATTGCAGTCTGCCTCATGTACGGTTTCCTCTACCTTAACAGAAAGCACAGAGACTTGTCTCACATCAAGAAGCCAAAGAGAAGTAGATTTGGTAACCAAGGAAAGTATAATATCCCAGTTGCGTTGACAGATATCCACAAACCTGACAAACAATCGTGATTGTAAGCTATAATTACATACTTGTTGATAGAAAAAATAAATAATACACTACGCTACCCAAAGTAACAAAAGGATAAAACATTTCACATTTGCATTCTGTGAAACTTGAGAGACGTGAGGGAACTATTCTGTTCCCGAAGAGATATCTCTAGAGTGATCACATTCGCGTGAGGTCAATGGTACAGTTGATTAACATTACAGCGAGGAATGCCAAATTCATTACGATTTCGAGAAAGACCAAACAAGACCAGGTCGGATATTGGGAGGCATCATTTACCATGTACCTTTCATCTTCCGACCTCAGTTCCTAGGAACGACTAGCATCAAACAACAGTACTTGTTCGGCCAGATACGGATCACACATTGTATAGCGTAGAGCGTAGAGGATAAAGCGCGTTCCACAACCATCTACAGGCAAGTAGGCCTACGTGCGTTCACGCCCTGAGGTGTTATTTCAAGGCTAGTCGATCATTTGGCCAAGCTGGCCACAGAAACCCCTTCTAGATGCCCTGTTTTAAGCAATAACAACCTGACCACTAATAGATCCGGCATTCACACTAGAATTCCACAGGTTCTTGTCAGATGTTCTGCTCATAGCATACACAATGTCACTCTTTCATTCATTCACAGTTTTAAAGAAAAATTGGAGCAAATGGACAAAGACAACATCTCCAATGAATCTGATTCTTTAATGATGAGTTATCAATCAGTGGTCATGACGAATATATTAATGAGACTAAACACGAAAAATCTGACCCTGGACTAACCTTGTTATGTGTTAGAAATTTTGTCCAAGCAATCAGACATTATATGAATGTTTGGACTAAATTTGTGACCAGAAATAAGATGAATTCGCATGTTGAAAGCACATATTCGATGCTCATCATGAAAAACGTAAACGTAAAACTAGAGTAGAACGAAAAAACTACTGAGTACTGAGACTCGCGGCTCGTTTTTTGTGTCGGTTAAGAGTTTTGAGTTTGAGAAGGACATGAACTGAATAACACTGACCAACTGACGCCATCGCTATTTGATGAATGCCAGAAGTGTGGCAGTTGTGCGCGTAAGAAGGGTGCAAAGAGTTAGATACATAGAAGATCATCAGATATGGACGCAGCGACGTTACTAGACCACTACACGCATGATATGGCGAACTTGCCCGTGGAAATGCAACAAATGCTCTCCGATCTGCGGAAGTTGGATCTGGAATACGATAAAACTCTCAGCAAGATACAGCTAACCGACTCACAGATATTCAAATACATCAAACAACACGGCAGTATAACGCGACATCCCAAAGAGGACTTGCTTACAGAAGAAATCGGCAAATATTACGAAGAGGCACGGAAAATCCAAGACGAGAAGACCATTTTGGCAAATACCGCGTTGATGAATATCGCCAAATACGCTACAAAACTAGATCAGGACGTGAAGCGACTTGTGGAGACGGGAGCGATAGATCACTGGGATGTATCTGATGACGATGTGGATATGTTGGATGCTGGCACCGGCGAGGGCGATCCTGCGGGACTCCTTTCTGCGGTGGAGAGATCTGCATCTTTGAACTCTCGTAAGGTATCTACACCACCAGTGCATGCACAAGGACATGGCGTTAATGAAATAACTAAGAGGATGAATGGCTCATCTCTGGAAGCGAACTCGCAACGAATGCCCAAGAAATCCTCTAGGGATAAAACTCCACAAGATACTAGAGATTCGACGCCTGGTGGTAGTAGGGGTAGACGAGATATCGCCAATGGCACCGCGGCAGTTAAGGGTCCTAATAGAAGAGTACCATCCGGAAATGGCGTTAATAACGATAACGGTAATAGTAATGGGAATGGTAATGGTAACGGTGAGGATGATGAACTTTACTGTTTCTGTCAACAGGTGTCATATGGCGAAATGGTGGCGTGCGACAATCCTAACTGTAAGTACGAGTGGTTCCACTATGACTGTGTGGGACTTACGGAGCCACCTTCTGGTGTTTGGTTCTGTCCAGACTGCCGCAAGGACGGGAAGAATGTCATTACTAAGAGAGATAAGAAGAAGAAATGATAAGACAGGGGAAGGTCGAATTTCCCATTTTGTGTATTTTATTTTTCTTAGCGGCATGAAAAATGAAAAATTGAAGCCGACCGGTGCTCCAGGCTCTAAAAAGTAAAAAAAAATTTCCATCAGTAAATAGAATGGGATAACACTTACGTCTTTACATATACCGTTATAGCCGATCCCAGCAAGCAACAACATGGCTGAATTAACTCTCGACAACCTGTTGAATGACCCTTCCATTATTTTCTCACAGCCTTCTGCCAATGAGAAAGAAGGAAGTGGAGATGACGTTTTCGACTACACGAATTTACTCATCAGTTTAAAGGATATTGTCGATCCTGTCATCAAAGAAACTAATGATTGCGTTCTCGACGAAATCTTTGTGGATGGTTTGGATGCGACGCAAGTGTGGGGCCAAGTGAAGCTCGTCTTCGATGCTGCGGAGAAAGATATCTGGGAAGATCTCGAAATCTTAAAGTCTGAAGGAAAGTACTCAGAGCAGGGTTTCGATAGCGATGAAGACGACGATGAAGAAGATAGTGAAGAAGAGGCATTTGGTGAGATGGGTGATGTTGCAGAAGAAGATATTGAGGAAGAGGTGGAACAAGAAGAGGAAGACGACGACGATGAAGCTGAAGAAGATGAAGAAGCAGAGGCTGAAGAAGAGAATGATGACCAAGAAGAAGAAGTGGAAGAAGAGGAAACTGACTCTGAGGAGGTCGAGTCCAAATCAGCAAAAGCACCAACTAACGATAGCGAACTTGAAGCGTTAAATGATGGCTTTTTTGATCTTGACGACTATAAGCGCCAAGTTCTAGCGCTCGAAGACAACAACTTTTCCGACGACGACGACAACGAAGAAGTTGATCTCTTGGCAGATATGAGTGGTGAAGAAGATGAGGACGAAGAGATGTACTCGTACAAGGACTTCTTTGACGATAAGAAGGATACTAGAGCTACTCCGAACGGAAAGTCAGGCAAGAACAAGAAAAATAAGTCTAAATCTGTTGACGCAGAAGAGACTGGGGAGTTTGGTGAGGATGAGTACGATGCAGCATACGAGAACGCGCAAGCTGATTTCTTTGGAGAAGATGCAAATGCAAACGCAAATGAAGAGGATGAACAGGAAGAGCATTTATCCAACTTCGAAAAGCAACAACGTGAACTGCAGAAACAAATTTCCGAATTAGAAGCAGAGTCCATTGCGGAAAAGAAATGGACAATGAAGGGTGAAGTGAGCGGCAAGCAGAGACAAACGGACACACTCTTGCAAGAAGAGCTTGAGTTTGATCGTACCGCGAAACCTGTTCCTGTTATTACACAGGAGACGACTGAGACTCTCGAGGAGATCATCAAAAGGAGAATTGTTAACCAAGAGTTTGATGAAATTCCTAAGAGAATCATTTCTGAGTTGAACAACTTCAAACCATCGAAAAAGATCAATGTGAGCGAGGAGAAGTCGACGAAGTCACTTGCTGAGCTCTACGAGGATGAATATGCTGGAAAGACCGGTGATGACAAGGTGACTGAGGAGCTTGAAGCTGCCCACAATGAGATTTCTGAGCTTTTCAAGGATGTCACATATCAACTTGATTCACTTTACTCTTCACACTTTGTGCCCAAGCCTAAGGAGAAGCTATTGGATGTTCGTATTGATACTTCTACGATTGCCATGGAGGATGCACAGCCATTAACAATGGCATCGAGCAATACTATGGCTCCACAAGAGATTTACAAAATGGGCACCAAGATTGGTAAGAACGAGGTTGTTCTCAAGTCCGGTGTGGTGATGGCAAAGGCAGAACTCGAAAGAGACGACAAGCAGCGTTTGCACAGAGCCAAGAAGCGGAAGCAGCACTTGCAGAGCAAGGACGAATCCCAGAAGAAGAAGAAGGTGGAGTCCAAGCAGTTGTAGCGGAGTAATGACTACGACCTATAGCAATTGTATATTTGTAGCTCCTAACAGCGATAAGGTGCTGAGTTGAGCAGCTTCTGGATAGGAGCCAAACCCCGGTAGAAGAGCGCTTGTCCCAAAGAGGCAATTCTGAATTCTGAATTCTGAACTCTCCCGGAGATTCCTCTCTTCCGTTTAATCTGCAGAGAAAATCAGAGTTCACTGTACGTTCGCCCACCAGAGCTCGCTGCTCATGGAAGGCTGATACAAATGATGTGGGGAAGCACTCACCGACAAGCACAGCCCGTATACGTTAAGGTTTCGACCGTTGCACCGGTGGCTCCGTGTGTCCTAATGGTATAGCGCCAAACTCATGTGCATGTGCAAGGTGCAAGCTGTCACCAGCACGCGCGTGCACCCCATGAGGGACACCCCCACCAATTGCCATACACCCGGAGCGATCCATGGACCCTTTTGTTGGGCGCTGCTGACAGAGCGGCTGCACAGATCGCGTTTGATCCGCTTGATTCGGGCCGGTATCTATAACTGCACTCCGAATGCCCATCCCACTGCCGATAAACCCACCAACGGCCTTCTTACATGCACATGTTAAGCTGTAGCTGGTACCGATTAGGCTTACAAATCTTTCAGGTGTAACATAGAATGGAAGCCAGTTCTTACCTCCTACTCCGAATTCCACTTTTCCGCGATTCTCACAAACACGCACACATTAAAGCTAGCTACTTTCATTGCGCCATCTTTTCTTTCGGTCTTAGAGTCTTTTGACAGCCTTACACTGCATGTATACACTTAATACGCTTAGCAAGCAATATCACATGTTCATACACGCCCTGCATTTGCGTTAATGCAAGTTAACCCGCGCACCCCCCGACACCCCGGGGTGCCGAATGTAGCACTAATTCTACAACAGATTGCTGGCCAGCTGGTCTCTTGCCGACCTGCGACTCCCGGCCTGAAGGTGCTGAGCCTCCAACGTATTGTTCACCGGCGCACAGTGGCCCTCCGATGAATACCCCACAGAGCGCCCGGCGAAGCGGCCGAGCGATGATTCATACCTCACAAGCCTAGTTCCTGAGAACGT
>JAMYHI010000491.1:0-11958 GCA_025531525.1 Pichia sp. P7020A | reverse complement strand
TAAGCGGAGTACTTAGCAAGCAATTGGTCAACGAGAGCAATGTACTTTTGTTCAGCTTCTTCTTGAGAAGTACCCTTAAGTTTGTCCCAAGATTCCCACTTGTACTTACCCTTAAAATCAAACATTCCTGGCTTGGTGGTGTCGTTGTCACCAACGGTAGCTTGTTTGTAGAGGCCGTATAATTCGAGCAGCTCGTCGTCGGAAGGTCTCTTTGGTAAATTGGAGACTAAATCTGCCTGCAATATTAGGAAATAGGTGCGCCTTCTTGCTGCGTGTATGTCTTTGTGTTAGTATCGATCGATGATGAGTATGTGATGAGCCTTGAACCTTGGGCTTTGTGCCTATGATAAGAGATGGCTTTTGTTGGGAGCAGAGTTAAGGAAACGAACCTTTTCAGTGAATGTTGCGGAGACCATTGTAGTTGCGTGTCTGATGTGATTATCTGTTCTGAGAGTGGTCAGTATGTCTATACTTTCCTTTGTTTTATTGTACGAGCTGTGGGGATGAGTATATAGGGGGGCGCCGTGCCTCGTCTTTATACCGCAGAAGGCAGACGGCAGATCCAGAAGAGAGAGTTTCCCCGAGCAGCCACAAGCCACAAAGCCAGCCCAACACAAGCGCGGGGTGTGCTGCGCCACAAAAGGAAAAGCGCGTGGCGCAGCAACGACGCGTGCATGTTTTGCTGAGGCAGATCACGCCAAGAGTTCTGACCACGTTGGTGATGAGAGAAACATAGAACAAAGAGTCACAGCATCCACAGCCATTGACACCAGTACAGCACGGCACAGATCAGCAGAGCAACGGCTATCAACTTTTACCATCTACCATGGCGGAAAGCAACCACTCCAAGCGCAGTTTGCTACTTGCCATTGCAGTCATATTCCATCTCATTTACCTATGGTCTATTTTTGATATTTATTTTGTCTCTCCCTTAGTTCATGGTATGGCTCAACACAGAGCCACCATTGAACCACCGGCAAAGCGTCTTTTTCTTATAGTTGGTGATGGCCAGAGGGCTGATAAAACTCTGGGGAAAATCCACCATCCTACCACAGACGAGGACGTGTATTTAGCACCATTTTTAAGATCCATCATCCTCAATGAGGGTACATATGGGTTATCGCATACAAGAATGCCCACAGAGTCGAGACCGGGCCACGTTGCTATGATTGCCGGCTTTTATGAAGATGTTAGTGCCGTTACTAAAGGATGGAAGGAGAACCCCGTTGATTTTGATTCCGTTTTCAACCAATCCACTCACACTTACTCTTTTGGATCCCCAGATATTTTACCCATGTTCGAGCAAGGTGCCACTCCTGGGAGAGTCGATGCTTGGATGTACGGTCACGAATTTGAGGATTTCACCTCTAGCAGTATTGAATTGGACAGATACGTTTTCAACCACGTGTATCAGTTGTTTGACAATTCTACTAAAGATACTGAACTTAATGCAGAGATCAGACAGGATGGTAACGTCTTCTTCCTTCATTTGCTTGGCACTGACACTTCTGGCCACAGTTACAGACCTTACTCTGCCGAATACTATGATAACATTCAGTACACTGATTATGAGATTTCTAAGCTTGTGAGTAAAGTGAACGAATTTTTTGGTGATGAGGAAACTGCCTTCATCTTTACCGCAGATCACGGCATGAGTGATTTTGGATCTCACGGTGACGGTCATCCAAACAATACCAGAACTCCACTCATCTGTTGGGGTAAGGGATGCAGAAAGCCTGTGAAGATTGACCCCTCTCAGAATACGTTTTTGAATTCTGGTGACGAGTACGAAATCAGTGAAATGTCCAAATGGGATTTAGATCAAATTGAGAGACACGATGTAAGACAAGCAGACATTGCACCATTAATGAGTTATCTTGTTGGTCTCAACTATCCTATGAACAGCGTAGGTGAGTTACCACTTGCCTTTATCGATGATTCAGAGTCCCGCAAAATAAGAGGATTGTATTATAATTCTTTAAGTTTGCTTGAACAGTACTACGTGAAATTGCAGGAAGTTAAGGAGAATCAGTTCAAATATACTAATTTTGCTAAATTTGAGTCAAAGTCAATTGAAGCATACAAATCTGAGATTGAGTCTCTTATTGCGCAAGTCGATGTTGGTGCTGACGTTGAAGCGGAAACTGTTGAACTGATCGAGGAGTTCAATTCTATTATTTTAGAAGGTCTGGATTATTTACAGAAATACAACTGGTTGATGATCCGTACAGTCGTGACTTTAGGCTTCATTGGATGGATTATATACTCCTTCACACTTTTCTTGCAGATGTTCATTATCCCTAAGGCGAAGGTTATCATGAACAGAGATGTCGCTAATGAGAATACTGAAATGAAGAAGGAAGGAAACCATACCTTCCTCCAACTGTTTTTCATCTCACTTAGTGCAGGTATATCATATGTTTTCTATTCTGAGAAACGTCCACTGAACTATTACTTATACCTTGCATTTCCAATATATTTCTGGTATGAAATAGTGAAACACAAGACTGATATTTACACTGGATTTAACATTTTCTTTAGGGACTTATCGCCAGCAATAAGAACTCTAATTTTCGTTGGTATTGTCATTTTCTTCGAGTCCATTGCTATTGGATTTGAGAACAGAGAGGTTTTCAGTATCATTTACATCACATTGTCTGTTGCTTACCCAGTGCTACTATTTAGAGGATCCATTTTCACTGATGCACGTAAATTTGTTATCTCCATTTCATGGTTGGCAACTTGTTTATTGTTGTCACTTTTCCCTATTCAAAATCCGGTTAAGGTTGAATCTATCAATTCCATTGTCATTTCAGGAGTCATCATGACTTGTATTGGTATTGTGGGTTTTGCAATTTTGAAGGATTACATGTCCCCAAATACAAAGCGCATTATTGTATTCCAAATTTTACTAGTCTTACTTTCCATCTACTCCACACTCAAGGCCGTCGTTTCACTCACGAATCGTGAAGGTCTACCACTAGATGCGCAGGTTATTGGCTGGACTGTTATGGGAGTTTCGTTTATTGTTCCTACAATTTTTCATTGTTTGAACGTGAACACAAACTACAGAATCAGATTCCTTATCATTTTCCTGACAATGGCACCAACATTCATCATTCTTGCCATTTCATTTGAAGGGTACTTTTACATTCTCTACGCAATGATGATCTATGAATGGATAGAGATGGAATCCATTGACACCGCTTCCAACTCCAATAGTAGCATGAAACTATTACGTATTTCGATGATTGGATTTTTCAATTTGCAAATCGCTTTCTTTGGTACTGGTAACGTCTCCTCCATTTCTACATTCTCCCTAGATTCCGTTTACAGACTATTACCAATTTTTGATCCATTCCCAATGGGTGCATTACTAATGTTGAAATTGATCATTCCATATGCGCTATTGAGCACTGGATTGGGTCTTGTCAATCTCAAGTCCGGATTTGCTAAATATAGTGTAACGACGTTGATCATTTCACTATGCGATCTTCTCTCATTGTGGTTTTTCTACATGGTGCGTACAGAGGGTTCTTGGTTGGATATTGGGGTCAGTATCAGTAATTATTGCTTAGCCATTTTCGGTGCCTTGTTCATTGGCATTGTTGAAGTGGGGAGTGGATTAGTGCTTCGTGGTGTGCATATTGATGAGAGTAAGCATGAACAAGGACTTAATAACGTGATTGAGATGGAGACGATTCTCTCTAAAGAGGAGAATAGCGTGGATGAGATAAGTAAGAGAAAGGTGTCCAAGAAACTGAAGATGAATACGGTCGAATATAGTGAGATTGAAAGTATGATGGAAACGGAAGGGCTGAACGGCGGAAGCATCGGTACTAGACTGCACCGTAGAACTCGTCAGATCAACTTAAATTAAAGTTGATGATGAATGAGATTTATTTATTTACATAACGACCATATATTAGAATCTAGAAACCCGAAATTCCCCCCACTTGATGTGATAGATGTAGCTGTTCTATTAAATAATATGTACAATATGTACTTATATACACAGTTTCATAGGTTATGGATGACACACTAAGATTAGAGTTTAGGATCGTTTCATTTTGTGTAAGTTATGATCCATTTTTCCTTATCCTCGTCAGTAATTGACCAATTCTCTAATTTTTTCCCCTTCTTGAGCCATTCTTGCAAAGATTGCAAAGCTTGCATTTCTATCTCATCAAGGTCAAGTTTATTGAAATCTCCCAGACCCCCTACAAAATTCTCATTATGGCGGCCCGCATTATAGTCATCACTCGTCAACTTCAACCACAGACTGGAACAAGAACCTCCGGAATTTTCGATTTCTCTGTGATCTGAAGGGCACCTACATCTGCATCCGGAAGCGCCAAGATCTTCCTCACGGAAATGCGATCCCTTGCCAATTGCTGGTTGATCATAATCGGCGTAGTAGATCTCATCTTCTGGTAAAACCTGATGTTTGAATTTCGGTCCAGCCTTGTACGGTAGTTGATGTGGTGAATTGTAAGGACAGTGACCTATTGTTGAATGTTTGTAACCAATGTCTCTGAAATAGTGGATTTCATCAAGTGAGAGAAACATTCCAGCGGCTAGGGAGTGAACGGGAGCGTCACCCCAACGTTCAGTGAAGAATCCATTTGATTCCTCCAAGAATTCATAGTAAGCCTTATATTGAGGGCTTGTGAACAATTTATTTGAAGCGATTTCGAAATTTGACCAAAAATGGCACATATTATAGTTTCGGTTATTGTATTTCTCCTGTACTGGAGAGTTGAGACCTTGCATTTTACTATGTTTCACCAAAAGCTTTAGAATTTTTGGGTCGTTCGTTGTAGGTGCATTCAACTTGGCGTAATAGTAAAGGGTATTCTTGTGCAATTTATTCCAAAGGTCATTGACATTTTTCACATCAAAATAGAGGTTTTCATTGGTACCGGTGTAAAATTTGAAGTTATTAGTGAAGAATTTCCAAGTGTCGGGCAGTTCTATATTTTGCTCCTTAATGAATTTTTCTGTATATCTGAAGAGATTGGGCACAGTATCGACGAGTTCCTTAATGGCGATAGTGTATCCATATTTTTTCCCACGTTTCTCCATTTCGATAAATGGATCGTAAGTGAGATCACAATAGAAATCAACTTCAGGTTCTACGCGCCAATACCAATCGAGTTCCACAACTAATGGATGTTCAAAGAAATATCCTGAGTAGAATCTGCACATATTGTGATATGATGGCATATTACCATACATGATTCCTCTATCACCTTGGCTTTCCACTGCTTCATTGAAATATAGTTGGTCAGAAGTGGATTGTGATTGTTGTTGATCGAATTTCCATTTATTCTGAGGAATGACACCGAATTTGACGTCACCACTAGCTACTTCATAAACTCTAGTTTCAAATTCTTCAGTAAAGGGTTCATCATTAATGAATATCCATGGGTAATTAAACCACTGATTGAATCTTCGCTCCAAACTTCGCATACTCAAAATGACGCCATCTATCTCTGTATTACGTGCAAGTACGACAAATGCGGCATTAGCACGAGGTTTCTTTGATTCCACCAATGGATCACGACATCCGTATTGGAATACATCATCAATGACGGATTTGAAAGAACGTTCACTGATGGGACATTTGGTTAGTAATGAATCAGAGAATTTATCATCATAAGATTTGATAATTTTAGAGCTGGCAGGAGTATTTCCCACTCCATTAGCATCTGTTGATATGAGATCATAATTGACAATCAGTGGTTGAGTTCTATTATTTGTATAAACTAATCCTTGTAATAGGAGAGAGAGAACTAAGATGAAGGATAACAGCTTCCAGAGCTTTATTTTGCGTAATGATATAGGTTTGATGTTTATATTGATGTTCACATCATAGGAAGCAAAACGATTCAGTACGCGCCTTATTCGGTGTGGGAGTGACGTGGAATGCGAGGCGGGTCTCCAAGTCATGGATGCGGATGTAGACGTGGTAGTGTGTGTGGCGGAATTGGTTCTGTTGCCGTTGCCGTTGTCGTCACCTTTTAAATCGCAGATAATTACAATGAGGCAGTTCTCAGTTCTTACTCCTAAGTCCTTAGGGCATAATCATGCTACTCGAGGCTGGAGACATGAAAATTGAAGAAATTTGAAATCGGAAACGTTCACTAACGAAAAGAGAAAAATGAAAAATGAAAAATGAAAGACGCGGCTCGTCAGCAGTCACTTGTCATTTGTCACTGCCGTTTTGGACGCTGCTGTGAAGAGGAATGGAACATAGAGAAAGAGAAAATACTGGCAACTAGATAAGATAGAACTGGAGTAAGGACCACAGTGATGAAGAGAATGCCTAGAATAGACTGCAGGAAGTTTAAGCTGCGCACATTGGCGATGCAAGAGGGCACCAGAGTGGTTGCCAACAACAACACGTCTAGCACTAGCACAAGCACTGGTGATCGTGAAGGTCTCGTACATGCTTTACATACTGTGAATAATCGGAATGCCAAGTTCAGGGAATACGGAGTTAGTATGGAGCGTTTAGCGGTGTTTCAAGGAGGAAGTGAAAAGAATAGAGAAAAGCAGGAGGAAGAGGAAGAGGAGGAGGAGAAGAAAGGCGTGCAAAGGTTTCAGAGATGGGTGCATCGGGTGCGAACAGAGGGGCTACGCGATAGCCACGATGGAAAGAAGGCAAATGAAGAACCGCATATCATCCATGAAGAAGAGCAAGAGAACAGGAAGAGACCCGTTGTTGATACAGTGCCGCAGATGATTGCCATGTTAGAGGAGATTGCATTTCTTCGAGCCAAGAATGCTTCCAACGCATACAGTGACATATCAAAGAGTTGTATACTTGGCAACGACCATGGGTACGTCGTCATTGACAGCAAGCAATACAGACGCACGCTCAGTGAGCGGGCGGAGCGTTTAGCCAAACGATGCCAGAGCGTGAATGTGAATCGTGATGAGTTGTTGGCAGTGTACGAGGGCGAGCTCTCTGCAGAGCATGCACGGGTACTAGCCACAACCACAGCCACAACCACAGGAACATCATCGGCATCTGATGCTGCTGGTGCCGCTGCAGATGCCGTACGAGAGCTTCTACGAGGAGATCTTGTGAGTGCGGACGGTGTCCTTGTGCGTGCTTTGTGTGAGGCACTTGCGCGTGGGTCCTCATCCCAGTGGGAAGTGGCTTGGGCTGATCTCGCCGTAGCACTGTTGCGAGCGGTACTGGGTGTTCCTAGTGGAACTAGTAGTATTACTGTGTCCACTCCAGTATCTACCAAGTTGCCCACTAGGGTGGTACTGCCAGGGAGAGAGGCCTTGTCGAGGCAATGCTGCGCCTCCGTGGCGCGGGCGTTGGGCCAGCAGGGCCATGGGGCGCAGGCGGCAGCGGTGGCGCAGCTGGGGCGGGTGTAGGTGGCGCAGCGGGTGGCGCAGCGGTTCGGAAGGCGGGGTGCAGATATCCGGACTCGAGAATTGGAAAATTGAATTGTCGGCGCCGAGCCGCGCCTTCCCTTAGTGTGGGGGGAGAGCCGGAATCCGCTTGCAGCTGGCCAATGGGCGCGCTGGCCATTGCAATTCGCACCAGGCTGGCAGCGGGCGACAGCGCTGCACAGCACAGCACAGTATAGAGCGTACAACTTGAACTACTCAATTAGTAACAGTAACAACGGCAAAGGACACAATACAACACGTCTCTGTCTACCGTCTACTCCCAGCCACATCACACATCACACATCACAGCACAATGAAGTCCGTTCTCAACTTCGCAAGATCTATGGCAACCACCGCCGCAAAGGTTCCTAACATGAAGACCTTCAAAATTTACAGATGGAACCCAGATACTCCTGATGTGAAACCACACATGCAATCTTATGACTTGGATATGAATCAGACAGGTCCAATGGTGCTCGATGCACTTCTCAAGATTAAGAATGAAGTCGACCCAACCTTAACTCTTAGACGTTCTTGTAGAGAAGGTATCTGTGGTTCATGTGCAATGAATATTGGTGGTAGAAATACCCTTGCATGTCTATGTAAATTAGACAAAGATTCAGGTAAGGAATTGAAAATTTATCCTTTACCTCACATGTACATTGTCAGAGATTTGGTACCGGATTTGACTCTATTCTATCAACAATATAAGTCAATTCAACCATATTTGCAATCAGATAAACCAATGCCAGAGAGAGAAAATTTACAATCCGTTGAAGATAGAGCTAAGCTCGATGGTCTCTATGAATGTATTCTCTGTGCATGTTGTTCCACTTCTTGTCCTTCATACTGGTGGAATCAACAAGAATATCTTGGTCCTGCAGTTTTAATGCAAGCATATAGATGGATGGTCGATACTAGAGATACCGCAACTAACATGAGAAAGCAAATGTTGCAAAACTCAATGTCCTTGTACAGATGTCACACCATTATGAACTGTTCTAAGACTTGTCCTAAGGGACTCAACCCAGGTGGTGCCATTGCAGAGATTAAGAAGTCCATGGCACTTTCCTGAGCCTCATCGTCGCATTAATTCAAAGCAACCAACCTCTCTCGCCTTCGACAACGCTATCGATCCAACCACTTATTCTTTATAAACCTCATATAGGTACGGTAGAATGCAGCGCTAAGTAGCTGTTCATTCCAACCGTTCCTCGTTCTCCCTTTAAATCTTTTGTTTACGACTCAAACTACACCATTCACTCTGCTCTCTCTCTCTCTTTTCTCTTCAGTTCGCGACCATCACTATCGAATTTGGAGCCTTCACTCTCCACCTTCCATGAATCAACAATCATCAACAACACTTCAGTTCTCATAACCCATAACCCTAAGCCACGCTACGCCATAACACATAACTACCACCGGCCTACCGTCTCATCACCATGTCTAACACTTACACACAGGCGCGCACACAGGCTCTATCATTATCGACACAATTATCCAACGCGCTCGCCACGTACGCCTCATTCGCAACAAATGATGGTATGTCGTCAACGTCGACATCAACATCAGCTTCCAATGAAACCACATCCGTTGCCATCTCCAATAGTAAGAACAAGATCGAATCTTTACTTAGCGAGTTATCATCATCCATCTCTGCATTACAACGACTAGTTGATGCAAATGGTACTCCATCCAAACAACAACAACTCGCTCGTCACAGAGATGAATTACGTCGACACAGAACAGATTTTCAAAGACTTTCCTCACAGATTGAATCTCAACGACAACGTGCCAATCTAATGCAAGACGTTCGTGAAGATATAGCTGCAGCAAATGCTTCTGCAAATAATGAAGAAGATTATATGATGGATGAACGTCGTCGCGTAGAACAATCTCATAGTGTCGTTGATGGTCTCATATCTCAAGTATTATCTACAAGGGATGAAATGTTCAGACAACGTGGTGTATTAGATAATGCCGCTGGTTCATTAGAACGTAGTCTTAGTACCGTTCCGGGAATAAATACGCTATTGGCGAAAATTGATGCAAGACATCGTAGACAAGCTATCATTCTCACTATAGTTGTGACTTTCTGTATGGTGGTACTTTGGTTCTCTCTATAAGTAAACGTAACACGTATATGTAACATTTGAATGCACTTAATAAACTGCACCACTGCACTCAGAAACAACCAGCATAGTCCGACGGAAGATGGAAGTATGCGCGCCTTTTAGCTTCTAGCTTCTAAGTTGATGATTGAGGAACATCAAATTCCAAATCCTCATCATTATCATCAGGCTTCATAATAAACCCGACTACAGGCTCGTGACACAAGGAAACGAAACGAAACGAGACACGCTCAATGGACGCTTTTGCCCAAGAGTTTACAACGTTTGTTGCCTCGCTTGAAGGCAAAACACCCGCTCCACGCTGCGTTATTAACGATACAAGAGTAAGAGCCATCGCAGCAGAGATACATGACACACTGACCAAACACGCAGACAATGCAAATGAATATGCTGCATATCTCAATTTTGCAGTGGGACGGTACTCTCTAACACTACATGAAGAATACATGGTCACATATATTGAAGCGGTCAAGGACGTGGCTGATAGGGATGATGATGGTGATGATGATGTCGATGTAGTGAAGTTGGATTCTGCATTCGTCGACGCTCACGTTCAACGTCTGTTCACACTCTTGGATTTGAGTATTGTCCTGGATACTGAATATGAAGGTTGTGAATCTTTTGCAATGCATACCTTTGTCACGCTGCTATCATACACGTATCCGATAGATGTCATAATAACCCATTTTGCACCCATTTTCTTCAAAGAGACAAACAACAACAGTAATGATGAGAATGAGAATGACCATGACCATGATGATGGTTCTGGTGCTGCTTATAGGAGGAGATTGTTGACTAAGAACTATACACTACAGGGTAAGGTGAAGCCCGGATCTAGATTACTTGTCTTATATAAGCAAATGGTGGAAAGAATTCCACTCTATGATCCTGCAAACGAGAAGGTTGTTGCCAGTTTCAGAAACTTCATCTCTGAATGTTTCCCCATTGACGATAAGTTATCTCAATCTTTAGATTGGCACAGTGCTAACATGAGTACTAGTGGGTACCTTGCAAGTTTTGCAGAGTATGTTAAAGTGAAGAAAATTAGAGATGATGATGTGAGTAGGAATAAAAAGAGGAATTTGTTTGTCGATTACCTCAAGTTGACGCAGTACTTGACGACGGTGAATGCTGGAGAACTCGTACAATCAATGAACAAACTGACACCGGCTATGGGACATGGACGCGGTAACGGTAACGGTGGGAATAGAGGTAGATATAACTCTAGCTCAGAATCTGCTATATTACTTCTTGAAGCGATAAGCACGAACATGAAAAATTCCCAATCCTCACTCGAGAAGGTGCAGTTACACGATAAAACTGCAAATATGTTTAAATGGGTGCTAGATGAACAAACTTTCAATAAGCAGATACAGACGTACGACATGTACTGGGCTCTGAAACTGCAAATTCTCATTATTTTGAACTTCCTCAAACAAATGAGATTTGATAACTGGACTACACTTTGTGATTCCGTTGCTAGCGAATACGGTAAATTTCGTAAACCAGACTCATTGGTTAACCCCATCACATCAGTGGAGGGTAAGAGGCGATTAAACTCATGGATTGAGGATATAGAGAAAGAATTTAGCAGTAAATTTGCTAAAAATGAAGCAGTTCAACATCTTCTGAAGGTGAATGAGAATACGTTCACGAAGATGAAACTCAAGGGGTTTGCACATCCTACTGCAGACTCTTTGAATGAACATGCAAGAACCGAGTCCAAGAAACGGAAATTGGAAGAATTCATTACCAACGTGGACGCTACCACTGATGAAACGTTCATGAAGAAGCCTAAATTTGCACATTCTATGGGGACACCAAAACTGTCCAAACTCTGGCAAACCTCAACTGATCAAAACATGGAAAATTTCAAATCTTATGCTGACGTTCTCGATACCGTTAGAGATGATATGTATTTTGTTCGTGGAACTAAAGAACAATCTCCAGATGATGCAACCAATAATCAAAAGTTTGCAAGACTCGCATGGAAGGGACTTCGAAGTACCAGAGAGACTGGGGGCTGGCTCAGAAGCGTCACGAGGAAATGCAATGAAGATGGACAGTGTGAGAATGGTACCACCATGTTCTAGTTCGTGCTTGATACTTGTGTACAGACGTGTAATTTTAGAGCCCAATGAACACTATCTAATTTTCACAAATCTCGTTAGCTCAGCATGATTTGTCTGGCCCAACTGGTGTCCATATAATGTAGCTCAGCTTGAATTTCTATAGCTTGTAATTGGAATGAAACAAGAGATGATAGGTGATAGGAAGTAGGGAGTAGGGAGCAAGATCTAAAGCCAATCCCGTTAAAGCAATTTAGCCGATATCCAATAGCCGATAGCCGAGATCTTGAAGTGAATTTACTGAAAAAGCCGAAATATCGCGCTTTTCCTGACTGTCATTTTTT
>JAMYHI010000490.1:0-12240 GCA_025531525.1 Pichia sp. P7020A | reverse complement strand
AAAGTACCATTGCCAACCATCATAACTTCAGGCCTTCTAGGCACGCATTTACCATCTTTAGCTAAAATACTCTTAGAAGAATGAAACAATTCCTCCTTGTGTCCATAATTAGTTGCAGACGATGGATCGAAACGGACATTCAGCTTGTGTTGAGATTCTGGGGTTAACGATTCTTGATTAGGAATAACAAGCACGGAATGTGTAAGTAATGCCTTCTTGAGTTCTGCAAAATCCTCATCATTCAAAGCAGATGGATCATTCGTGTATGATGGCAATGTGATTTGTGCGCCAAGTTTTTGGCCTTCGAGTGGAGTCACAGTAAGCGTTGCGCCGGTCATGTTGTATTTGTTTAATCAATGGAGTATTGTACTGTTTTGTATTGTATCTGATAGCTTTAATACGTGGTCAATTACAATACAGGTTTGATTACATCCCCTTAGGAATCCTTCCTCTTTAAATACCTTTCCCTGTACTCTTATCAATGATCTCTTATCAGTACATCCTCCTTCCCAATCGGGTAATGTCACACCCACCCGGTCGCCGGATTTCGGCCACTGACCGCGGCAAGAATGGGCCTCCCGCGGTAAAAATTTCAGTCCGGCGCACCGGTTGTTCACTGCATCTGTATTGCTTTGTTTTGATCTACCTATGTCGAAGTAAAGTAAACGAGTGAATCAACATCCAAAATACAAAATTATAAAGCGTAAACAAAAAAGCACCTCCAATCATACCATACTTGTCACAGGTACATCCTTCATGGCCTTTGCCATAGTCGTCAACCACGGTTGTCTTTTCACGTTCTTCACTGTAATGAGTTCTTGAATCTTCCCAACCCAAGCATCTCTCTCAGCAGCAGTATCACAACCAAAATCTATGTGTTCCTTATTGGCAAAAACAATTCTAAAACCGTGATTCAATAACATACCATCGTAGTCACTGATCACTCTCTTGCCGTGGGCCGAACCTGTTTGTGGGGAGACAACATCAATAACCTTCTTCATATTAATCTTAGCCTTCAGCTTGTTATTACTGATATTGAAAGCTTGCATATCGTAGTTGTTCAACTTGTACATGCGTCTAGTGGAGACTTGTACGTCACCACCCTCTTGCCAGAGGAAACCTTCATGCTGAACTTCAGCAAAATTACGCATCTCCCTAAGTTGTGAGAGTGCATTGTTGATACTCAGTGGGAATATTTCCTTCTCGGATATGCGTGGTAAAAACATCATCTTCATGTTCAATGCACATATAGCAATTGGCTTATAGTTTTTCACAACACCGCTAGAAGCTTTAGTACTCTTCCACTCATTATAACAGGTCAACGAGTATGTACTTGGCTTACCGACAATTTGTTGCTTGTAATCATCAAATGAAATCTTCAGCTTACTGAAGGATCCATCGCTTGCAACGTAGCTACTCAAAAGGTCTTCTTCAGCAGGCTTGGTGACCATCTTCTTTATAATCTGAACATCCTTCTTGCCAAAGAGCTTGCCTTTCAAACTCTTGCTTTTGACGGTCTTTTTCTCGCTGACCTGAATCTTCTGTGGTAGAGGCTTGTCATATTTGAGCTTCAAAGTTAGGACAATGTCAAGTTTTTCGGCAACAATCAGTTCGAACTCCTTATTGATCTTGATAGTATTACCATCACCAATATCGGCGAAATCAGTCTTGATACAATGAATACCATTGTCAAGAGTGAGTTGAAATTTCGCATTATACCTTTTCATATCAGGTAGCTTCAATCCGTTAACATTTTCTACTTTTAAGAAAAGTCTACCTTGTTCACCCATCACCAATTTCTTCTTTTTCATTGAATCAGTAATCTTTACACTATTCTTGGCAGTCGGAGTATCAGATGCAATCTTTTGAAAGTTCATAGATGTGTTATCCTCAAAAGGATTCACACTTTCAACATCGGCACTATTATGTGCAATACCGACATTCTTAAAAGTGCTAGACTCCTTCATCATGGACCTTATCTTGGGAGACTCAAACGGATTTCCAGATACAAGATCCGGGTTCATAGAAGCATGAGGATGTGGATGTGTAAGTTTCATAGGTTCCACAGCTTGTGTCTGAATCTTCGTAGGGGAATCTCTAAACTCTTCATAGAGACCGACACTATCATCACCTGACAATTGTTGAG
Organism: Pichia sp. P7020A; assembly: GCA_025531525.1. Classification (NCBI taxonomy): domain Eukaryota; kingdom Fungi; phylum Ascomycota; class Pichiomycetes; order Pichiales; family Pichiaceae; genus Pichia; species Pichia sp. P7020A. The sequence goes on along the minus strand of JAMYHI010000490.1, from coordinate 10,094 downwards.
CCTTCAATAATAGACCTTCGTCAATTGCGTGTTTTTTTTGCTCCTCTTGTGGATAGAATGCCTTCATCACTTCCGCCTCAGCATGAATTTTACTATGTAGCTTCTGTTGCATACGTCTATGACTCTCTCGATCTTGTTTTTGTCTTTGTAATTCTTCAAACTTTTCAATCATTTTTTGTCTAGCTGGTGACACTGGAGACTTTGGAGCTTCATATGCAGGTTCCACGTGCTGTGATGAGCTGGAAGCTGGAACCCATTCAAGCATGCTCGTTGCGTCAAAGGCGGATACTTTCACGCCCGTGTTGATGGAGTATATGTCACCACCATCTTCATCCAAGCCATCAGCAATACCCAAATCCGGAACAATCTTAGAAAAACTCTCATTACCATACATGTAGATACTGGCACTTTGTGGAGGAAGAACTGGGTTTCCAACGTCTTGGTAAACTTGTGCTTTACCTCCCATACCCTCTTTGACATTGTATTGAATTTCAGAACCATCGCTGACGTTACGTTTGTTGATGTAACTCTCAATATTGATCTTGCGTGGACTCCAGCCAGCTTGTAGTCTTTCAAAAGTGTCTGAGTGGGTCAACCCTACCGCACCATTATGATCCCGATGATCACCTACATCATCACCACCAGCACCAACACTCTTGTTTTCATTCCAAACTTGTTTGAGAATATCAATACTATCCTGATTCGGTTTATGATGATTTCTCAGAGCATCATGCCAGATAGTATGGGTGCTATTGTCCAGAGCACTGTTTCCAGATGCTGAGTAATCAGGGTCCCATGATTTGATATCTCTCATCAATGATGTGTCATCGTCATTAATTCCAACAGTGAGTTCCATTGTGGAGTCTTCAACAAGAGTTGGGGCCTTATCTTGAACTGATGCTGGAGCTGGTTCTGTAGCTGTAGCATTGAATGATGTTCCAGTGAGTTCAGCAGTCGTATCATGAACGACGCTATCTCCAGACACATTAGAGAGAAGCTCATATTGGATATCGTCAGCATCATCATTATAAATGTGATTGTGATCATGTGCATATACATTCTCGATGATACCGGCAGCAGAGAGACTCTTTCTGTGAGCCAGTTTCTTATTGACCCCACCTGGTAAAACTTCCAGCTTATTATAGATCCAACTTGATGCAATTTCTTCAGATATCTTTCTTTCATCGTGAATGGCATTGAGCACTTTAATAGCCTTTGGATGAGTATTGTTGACGACGTAAGAAGCCTTGATTGGTGTGTGTATACTATCAAATTCTGCAAGTTTGCGAGGTGGTAATTTGTAATTTTTCTGTTGTGACCAAATTTGCAAGACTTCATCACGTTCTGCGCGCTCGATACTGATTATCCTTGCACCGTTCGAACTATTCGAAGTATTTCTAGACGTTTGCACGGATTGATTGAACGCATCATACTCATGATCAAACACATCGTCCTCAAATGGCACTTGCAAAACCAGATCCTGAGATGTAAATGAAGCATCCTTGACGGAACTTGTTTCGTAGTTCGACGACGCTTCTGCATCATCTTCATATTCATTAGCATCATCATCAGTACTTGCGTCAACCACTATAGTATCAAGAGTCTTATTCGCATCCTCGTGTTTGGAGTAGTTGATGTGTGACACGGAATTATCAGAGTTGTACAAGTCCTCTGCAGCAGAGACAAATCCCGAATCTGTAATCGTCGTGGCAACACTTTGGGCGGACACATTACGTGCACTGAAAGAGCGCCTAATTGGCTCGATTTGGGTGCTTTCTTCATTCTTTGAGATTGTCTTTGATGAAAATGATCTAATAATACCACCGACGAAGTCCGAGAGAGATGATGACCTCTTGTGTGCATGTGCCCGTACTGGCACAGGGTGTGCTTCCTTTTCTTTTTCTTCTTCTCCTTCTTCTGCTTCATCATCAGTATTTGTGTCGACGTGCATTGTTATTTCAGGCTCACAAGAAGGTTCCGTAGCATGTATTGGCGTTTGCACAATTCTAGTCTTTAATAAACATTCATCAGCGGATATGCTAATATTAGATTTTAAGGAGTCTGATCTGTTGACGCCATCATTCTCCAACTTGAAGTCTTCAATCAACTTGTTTTGATTCTTCAATTCTTCATTTTGTTGCATCATTGGCTCTGCTTTGAGCTCATGTCTAAGCTGTTCACTCTCAACAATATTATTCTTGATATTTTCGGGTTCGATGAGAGTACCACGCTGCATATCTTGCAAGTAATGATCGTGATCGTAATGGAATTGGTTAACTTTAGAAGACAGATCGCCTAATGAGGAAGTCTTTGTCATGTTTGGCGTCTTCATATCAAGAGGTGGCATTCTAGTGGCTGTGTTGACAACTGGTGATGCGGCCAAAGTGGCATCTGAGTCATCTGAATCTAAAGAGGGGGAAGAGGGGACAAAGTTCAGATTTGGCATTGACTGGATGGAATAATCCGATTGGGATGGTTTCAACTCCGGTAGCGGTTTCGATGGCAATTTTGCCAATCTGGAGGACAAAGGATTGCTCTCAAATGGTTTGACGGGCATTCCTGTCCAATTGAGTGATGGTACTTCCAGTGAAGAAGTGGAGATGTCAGAGTCTAGATCTGAAGAGACTGCTTCTGATTCGGCTTCATAGTTATGAATCTTGCTTGGAGAATCATCGATTGTGACAGCCTTTTTCGGGGACCTCTTGGGAGATTTCAAGGAGGACTTTAATGATGATTCAACTGGAACTGGTTTGGGGCCATTCAGAGTGATATGTGAATTTTTGAGGAAGTATTCTTGTTTTTGTTCTTGTTGTGGTTCTTCGTCGTCTTCATCTTGGTTTATTGCATCATCATCATCATCAAAAGAGAGGGTATCAATTCCATCGAGTATGCTTTGGTCGACATGCAAGGGTTCAGTTGTTGGTGAGTTGAGACCAGCACCAACACTAGCGGAGAAGTTTCTCAGGCTTGGCAGACTAGTTCTATTGAAGCTACTGTCGTTGTCATTATCTATTTCGTTGTCAATATCATGTTTTGATTCTAGGTCTATGAGGAATTCGTCGACGGATTGGTTTGCAAGCCGCACGATATCTCTTGCGGACATGTTGGAGTGGATGGATTTGTTTGGCGAGCGCTGTGGTGACAATGAATGTGTCCGTACCCGTGATGGTGAAGGTGAAGGTGAAGTTGGCGGTGAAGACTGTGCAGACAGCATGAGTGGAACGTGCTCTGACATCGTGCGTTAGTGCAAACAGAAGTAGAAGACAGACGAGTAAACACTAAATGCAATAAAAGCCAGACGAGATGCAGGAATTGTTACAGATTACACGGAGTGGAAAGAAAGAGAGAAAGAGAGAGCAATTGCGAAGAGCCAAGAGCAAGCTGTCTAGTGCAAGTGGAAAGAAAATGTAAACAAAGCCAGACTTGGGACCCAGGGAGAGCGCCTTCCCAATGCGGAAAAGGTAAATACGGCGCGCAATAGTTGCCTATTCGGGCAGTGCGAAATGTAACAGGTAGTTAAAGGTTAAAGTGTGTCTATTTGGCTATGTACAAGTAAGTATAACACTGTAGGATTCGCTTACCACCACCCGAGCTTGGAGAATATGCTGCCCATTTGCTGCTTGAATCCTACTGTGTGAGCGACAGACACGGACACGTCATGGGGACGCTCGCCCACGCTGAGAAGTTCCTGTGTTTTGTTATTCAGTGCGTCAAACACCAGCCGCGTATCAGCGGCGACTCTCTCTGCAATCTCACTCTGTGTCTCTGCCAGTTTACGCATGACTTCCTCTGACTGTCTTGTCACTTCTGTGAAGACTTGATCGACGTCCGAAGCAGCTTCCACGGCACCTTTCGATGACGCAGCAGCAACATCTTCAATAACTTCTTTTGCCGTCTCTGCGAGCTCACTTGCCATGATGCTACTCTTCACACATACTTCACGCAGTGCATCCAATGAGAGTTCATTAACGTCTTTAAACACCTCACATTTAGTAATCTCCGCAAGCACTTTATTTGAGCTCTCATCCAATTCTTGCAAGAATGCGTCTCGCTTAACCTTGAGTTCATGTAACACTGCATCTGTCTTCTCTTGAACTTCTCTGACAAGGGTATTCACTCCATTGACGATACCTAATGCTAACACGCTCTCAAATCCCAATTTCCCCTTTCCTGCATTATGTGCAAACCTCTCTACTGCCCAATCTTCAATTCTCGATTGAATTCCACGCCATCCGACGCTACTAGTCATCTGTGCAGTCTGTTCAAACAAAGTTCTGCAAGAATTTGTAGGATCTGGTCTATAAACAACAGTCTCATAGACTCGTAGTACTTTAGCCATAGTCAAATTGACACTTCTCATAGTAACAGTTTTCCCCAATCTATCCACCACACTGACTTCTCTCACATAAGAGGTTTCTGCACCACCTACAAATGGATGCAGCCATGATGGAATAGGTTGTTTGCAAGTGATGAGTCTCTCAGTACGCAGAGTTTGGGTCTCCGATTGGAATTCTCGGCGCAATACGTCAACGGCGACAACGTGAGTGGATACTTCATTTGGGTATTTGCGCCAATTCGCCGCAGATACGTACTCCCATGGATACTCAAAGTGTTGTGTTGATGTGAATTGTTTCATCTTGCGGCGTATAGTATAGTGTGGAGTACAGTCTGAGAGTACAGTCTGTACTGTACAGTAGATAAAGATAACGTAGCGTGACTGTTAAGTGAAGCTAAAGAAAAGAAAATTCGAGTAACTTTGAATTCGCAAAACTGGCACCAAAACCAACACCGAGACCGGAGTTGCTGTAGCAGTAGCAGCGGCATTTCGGAGTTGCCGTACTTTACGACTCTGCTACACGGACAGGGCGCCCACACGCACCTGTTTATAGCGGACATCGCCAACAGTTCTTTGGCTTGAGCCGTGACGTAGATCAACGTTGCGTCCACCACGGCCATGCCACCAAGTCCTCTCCACATTGGCTATAACGCCATCGGACATTCCCTCTGCGTAATCACTTCCACATACCCATATTTTAGCATCATTGGTATCACCTCTTCTTGCAAAATATTCTCTAGTTGTACCACCCGTTATTGCCAAAATGACATGAAATATCCAAAGTAATGCAGCATATGGTAGACACACTACTGAGTAAATTGCCAAGAGTAATGAACACCAACCAAAATGATGGTTAACACCCGTGTGTGATATCTTGTATACAGACATGACCAATAACCAAATGCATACAACGACTGCACTTGTTAGAAATATGAAAAAACACCAATAATTTCGCCAACCTATGCAATTACCCAACCAGGGGCAATGATGATCCATAACTGAGACGCAAACACCACATTTTGAACAATGTGCACATCTAATGGGTCGCCAAATACGACATGTATCACAATACTTCATTGTACTTATTGTTCCACCATGGGGTCCTGGTAAATCTATCCATCGCGTATATTCCTCTGGTATACCTTCTCTACCAGTACGAGATGCATCAGTATCATGAATATTGAAAGGAAGTATACCAGCATCTGATAATGCAGCTCTAATACCATTAATGGCCATTATACACCACCACCAAACAAATATGATAACTAAAGCTGGAGATACGTGATTCCAATGCCAACGAGATTCGAAAATTGCAAACATTACCATTGGTAACGTGCAAATGATTGAAGTGATTGGTAACGCGTGTACACCTGGTGGAAGCCACGCTGGAGTCACTGTAGACGTGCGCAGCGCCGCATTGAAGAATAGCACGTAGTTAGCGTAGCGGCGCATCAGCAATAGCAATAGCAATAGCAATAGCAATAGCAAAGCGTATTGTTCGCCAGTGCACAGTACTCTATGCTCTCTGTGCTCTCCTATTTGTCCTGTTCGTCTTTGCTGTTGCACTTCCCGTGTTGTACTGTCCCCCACGAAAAACTGGAAACTGGAAACCCGCGAAATTTGAACTGCCCGCCCAAATTTAAATTTCAGAGGGCCCCCGCCCACGGCCCACGGCCCATTGGTTTGCTACTGGGAACTGGCAGCTGGGACGTCCACTTTCCCCACCACCCACCACCTTCTTCTTCGACGAATCACTACACGGCGCAGCCCAGGCCTCAGACCCCAGACACCAGACGAGGCGCAACCGCACTTAACCTAATCAATATCTCACACAACACAACTTACAACAACAATGACACAACCAGTCTCTCACGACCAGTTCAAGGCAGCCAAGGACTCAGTATGTACCACCCATGCAACACAGCAACATTAACATAGCATTACTAACAACAACACCGTTACCATAATCACCGCGTTATCTAAAACAGTTAATCGCTTCACTCGTTGAACTATCAAAGGCGGCACAACAAGTCTCTCACGATGCCATTGACTTCTTTAATATAGTAGATGCAACAGCATCCGTTGCAACTCCTGCTATCACCACACCACTTTTCTCCACTGCTACTGCAACAACTACTGCTACTGCTCCTTTAAAGCGTACAAGAAAGACAGCAGTTAAGAAAATTCAGAATATCACCGTCCCCGTTGATGAAGATGTGAATGTGGATGAAGACATTATTAACACTCTACAGAACTCCACTCTTCCAGATACTCCATACGTTGCTGTACCTTCAGATGTTGCTATCCCAGAGATCACCGGTACAGATGCTATACCTGTAGTAGAGGAACCAGAGAAGAAACAACGTAAGAAACGTGCTCCAAAGGATCCAAATGCTCCAAAGAAGCCATTGACTTCATACATTTTATTTTACAACCATCTAAGATCAACAGTCGCTCAACAGAATACATCTCTATCACAGACAGATCTCGCTAAGGAAATTTCAAGACAATGGAAAGAAATGTCAGATGAGGATAAACATCATTGGAAACAACTCTATGATATGGAGAAGGTTAAATACGATCAAGAAATGGCTAAATATAAGAAAAGATCGGCAGATGAAGCAGAAATGAATAGCATTGTCGTCGATGAAGACGATTATGCACATGCTATTGCTAACGCTGTAGCAGAAACACCAGTGGAATCAAACTTAGTTAACGAAATCCAAGATCAACCAATCGCAAAGAAATCAAAAAAGTCAAGAAAGAGCAAGAAACTTCAAGCTTCAGCATAAGCATAAGCCTTACGCAACCGCTACACTCTCCCATGTATTGTTATTATTGTGTATCTGTACTATGTACATTATTATTATTATTATTATTATCCTATTATAGAAGCTCTCCGGGATGTACATCGCTCTTATGTTTGTACAGCTGGATGTACCGATCAAAGGTATTATCACCACTACATCCAGTAGTGGCACACACGTACTTCCCGTCAGGTAACACCTCATACGCAAACCTAGAAGAAGAGGATGTGGAGGATGACGAGGAGGAGGAGGATGACGAAGAAGACGAAGATGCAGGTGCAAGAGGTTTCCTCTCTTCCACTAACGTTGGTGTCGGCTTCGAAGCCACTGTCACCTCTCCAACCATCTTCTGTAATGCCGTTGACACGCGTTTCACCTCCTTGATTTGTTCTTCCTCGCTTGGATGTCGACTCACACTAGTACTGGAAGGTTTCTCAATATAGGTACTAGAACTAGCACTAGCACTACCATTGCCACTAGTACGTCGTCTCTTGTTTGATCTCTTCTTCGTCATCGTCTTCGTCTTACTCCTCGTCTTCGCTTCCGGCTTCATCACCTCGGGCGTATCTTCTAATCCCCGTGCTCTTCTATCGAGGTACTGTTTCTCTTTCTCCTTTGCCAATTCCAATGCCTCTTGACTCTTTCGTATAGATTCATTAAAATTCCGATTTTGCATCTTTTCAAAATCTCGAATAGATTGCAATGTAGGACCAATAATGTTCTTAGGTACATTATACTTCAATGCTAATTGACTAGCATTCAAATCTGTCCAATTTGTGATATTCACAGTCTTATTCCCCCTCTCACCACGACTGAAATTGGCAGGTAATTTAACTTGCATTCGTTTCATTGGTTTGTAACTATACGTGAAATTCACAGGTACAGGATGTACAATTGCGGGTTTCCCATTAGCAGTTGCATTTTTCATACTATCCATTCCAAAAGCATCGAGATATTCCAAATCTTCATTATTGTCTTCGCTGAATACTTCCATATCCGAATATTCCGCATCTAAATCACTAAGCTCACTAAACTCACAATCACTAGAACTAGCACTAACACTAGCATCAGTACTAATACCATCACTAACCTCGCAATCCTTCTCAAGTGCACCTCTTTTCATTGTCACAACGGCTCGCGTTAACATCACAACGGCCTTTGTAAGTGTGCGCAGATCTAGTATGGAATCATCATATTCACCATCACCACCACCAACCTCTCCCGTAAGCACTTCCCGTAATGCCCGCACAACACCCGTTTCAGTATTCTCATACTTATCTGCCAAAAGCGTGTCCAGCAGCTCTAGCTCATTCATTGTCTATCAATCCCCAAAATAAAAGGCCCGGAGAATTGTAAGATGAAGTAAAGTAGAGTGATGTGCAAGTTGCAGATGAGATCTGATTGAGCCATTTTCGCATTTCCTTTTTCAACGCTCCACTCAATTCGACGAACACTACAACTACAACTACAACTACAACTACAATTACGAAGACTACACCACAACTACTGCCACCCAGCACTAGGTCCTATAGCACGTCACAGCGCCGCCTAACACCATGCTTTCATCCCTTGCAAGAAGATCCACCACGGCTACGGTGAGAGCCAGCGTCAACGCTGCCGCTGCAAAGAAATGTGCCGTCCGTTTTAACTCCAACTCAACAAGTTCCAACATCGCAAATGCAACCCAGTCAGAGCCCCTATCTCTCTCTAAATCTCAACTCATTCACCACCCAGAAATTTGGAAGGGACTCCCTGCAAATGTCGTTGTACAATTATACCGTGCTAGAGTGATTTCTTTGGGAAAGAATTACCAAAAATCAGAGACGGAATTGCAATCTATCCTCTCCACTGCAAAGAACCCAGTAGAAGCACAAGCTCTTTACAACATCTATAACTCCACAGAAGCTGATATCTATAAGGCTGATTCCGAAATGGATTATGATAATTACATCACTGAAGGTGAATATATGGAAGATCCTCTAGAACCATATGGATTCGATGAATATCCAACCGGTGCTCAAGATATTGTCAGAGATTTCAGAGATTTGATGGAATTCAACAGAAAGGCAGCCTTTGAACTCCCAAAATTAGTCCAATACAGGAAACCATACACCCCCATCTCCAAAAATGAAGCTCCAGCAATTTACAAATACACCAGATTCATCGGAGAATCTCACCCAGGAGAACGTAAAGTGACTGTCCACTTCAAATTGACAGATCTCTCCCTCTCTGCAGAGGAATCACACAAGTTTAAACTCGTTGCCGGCCCAAGATATGACCACAAGACAGATATCTTCCTCATGTCTTGTGATAGATACCTCGAACCTGCACAGAATGCAACTTTCCTCTCTGATGTCTTGGATGATCTCATTGCAGAATCTAAGAGAGACCCACAAGAATTCGCAAACTTACCTTTGGATAAGAGACATACCGCTGCCAAATACGTAAAGAAACAGAGAAAGAACAGCCAATATATCCAATTCCCTAAAGAATGGGAGAAACCACAATCCAAACAACAGAGACACGTTCGTCTTGCAGATGTTGTCGACACAAACACCGCAGTGCCACCAGTCTCTGTCTAGTCTAGTGCTGTATACTCCATACAACTGTAACAACCTGTAAATACTGTCTATTCCACAATCCACCTTCCCAAAAGGGAAACCGCGCCAACATGTTTTCCTACGCCGCCCTCAAGCGACTTGCCAAACTTCATCAACTTTACCACAAACTACTGTAAGAGCAAAACTGTGTACAACCCAAGTCAAATCAAACCAGTAACAGCGACATCAAACAACAACAACAAAACCAATGCCTCCAGGACGTGCACGTAGAGGCTATGCGACGCGCTCCAATGCAGATGCGCCCAATGCATCCGCCCAATCACCACAATCCCCATCCAGAACTAGAAACACGGGAAGGAATGCACGTTCTACTCGTCCTAAACCACCAGC